>JZLH01S0392529.1:10352-24918 GCA_001188425.1 Eucidaris tribuloides | reverse complement strand
ATAAGATAAAGACACGAAAACGACTGTCCTAGATACTGTATTGTTGATATAACCCCAAACAACCGTTTTTTCGTCAGATTTGAGCCACCTCAGATGCATGAAAATCGAGTGTCCAAAATTGGGATTCTTCGTCATATATATATATATATATATATATGACATTACGTGATACACCAATCACATCTATTAGCGGTCTTGTAAAATTCAGTTTCAAAATATCAATCAATTTGAATCTATACCTGGCCTTACTTTCTTTAAAACTGACTTTTCAGGCCTGCAAGGCAGTCCGACTAGTGTAACGGTCTTGTAAAATTCAATTCAAAATGTTTCGTACGACGCTTATATCAATATCAATATCAATATCAATATCAATATCAATATCAATATCAATATCAATATTAATATCAATATCAATATCAATATAGCAGGCATTACCTTCACGATAACCGACTCTTTAGCTCTATGAGGCTTTGTGACAGGTGAGGATTTATATGAATTTCGCGTTACAAATGATTTGAACTTTACTTGCAGTAAGTAAAGTGTGCAACGTTAATATCTCAATCTTTAAATTAGTAACACCTTCGTAGTCAAAACGAATTTAAGATATCAACCAACATCCCCAATTGGATCCAATTTTCATGTAACAGTATTTATGTCGAATCGGGATTGATGATTGGCCGCTGGATAAGTTCTTTCATGATTTCGTTGGTGCCAGCGAAAATTGCAAACGGTCGCGCATCACAGAATGCCTTGGCGATAGGGTACTCCCACATGTAACCCCAACCTCCATGAAGCTGCATGCACTCAGTGGCTACCTTATTGACAGCATCCGTCACCCTGGATTCCGAAGGGTATGTGAGCCATAAGTAGGAAGGAAGAAAAAGGAAGAATCAAGGTTAAAATACTGATTTAAAGAAAGAAAGACATACAGACAGAAAGAATCAGACGCACTACGAGAAAGAAAAATTAAAGAAACAGATACAATTAATTGATCAGTGTCTAGTATAGCTTAATGACGGCATGAAAGTTTGAAGCACAGTAAAGTCCAGCAAAAACACACACAAACATCTTGCATCGCCCCTACCCCCCAACAAACTTCCATATATTGATCTGTGGGATACACCCATAATCATTTTTATTGTTCTGTGTTCCCCACAACTCAGATTTTCCCCTTTTCACTACACCCTATACATCTGACGGAATAAAGCCTTCTATACACACAACGGCGTAAAAGGTGCCTGTTATCGGGGGGGGGGGGGGGCAGAGCCCAAAATTTCCCTGTAACTAAGTCCAAAATGTGCGCCTTTCCTTTCATTTTCCCGGTGTTTTGGTGAAATTTCCTGCTGATTTTTTCCGGGGGGGGGGGCAGTCTGTCCCCCCTGCCCACCGTCTGCCTGCACGCACACATACGCATAAACGCACAAATGGGACTCATGGTACGTCTTGCAACTTATAGAACACTAAATTCAGTCATATATCCGCAGTCAGTGAACGTATAGACGTACGAAAGAGAAAACAGTGACAATTTCAGCAAATTTGCTTAAATTAAAGCAGAATGAAACCCAGACATCTTCCTGTACTCAGAGAATACAGAACAATACAAAAATACAACAGTGAAAGTTTGAGCAAATTTGGTTGAACTGTTCAAGAGTTATGTATGTTTCAAAGTTTATTTAATCATTGTTATGGAGATTCTTAAATTGGCAACTCTACCACTTTTTGAGATGAAGTGTGAGAACTCCCCATTGGCTTTGTACACAAATTTTCACTTATTCTCATTTTTTAATGAAATATCTGATTGCTCTTGCTTGTTGTACAAGTATGTCCAGTAAAAATGATTTGTACATGTTTTCTGGAAGAATTTGATTACTTCACAACTAACATTTCAGAAAAAACATAAATTTGTGAAAATTTGTGTACAAAACCAATGGGGAGTTCTCCACACTTTCATCTCAAAAAGTGATAGTGTTGCCAATTTAAGAATCCTCCATACATAAGGATTATGTAAACTTTGAACATTTATAACTCTTGAACGGTACAGTCAAATTTGTTTCAAACTTTACCATTTTTTCTCTTATTGTTTATCTATTCTCTGAATGCAAGTAGATGTCTGGGTTTCATTCCCTTTAAAGTGACTTGTATAATACTTGATTTATATATCTTTTTAAGAATTAAGTATCTGCCCCTATTTATTCCTCATATTCACCATAGTTTAGCCATGGATGCTGTGTACGTATCCAGTTTACCCTCGTTGCAAAGTCTCAAGCAGTCATCGACAAAACTTCTTCCCACGCATATCAAGGTTTTCAACTCTGCAAGTTTGTGCTGAATCGTCTGAATGGGTTATACAGAAAACAGGAGCACCATTTTGTTTCTTTAATAAATACGATACAGCTATATCATGTTGCAACTACGTCATGTTACAACTATTTTTTTGAATCGTGAGGTTGGAGAGAGTATACGGTTGTTCCTAAATATTATGCTCTGGCGATTGTTTAATTTGGCTTTTCTGTACAATAATAAAAATATAATTATTTTTTTTATAAGTATGGTTTGCTGTCTATTCAAAATCCAGTGATCACAAATCCGATCTACCTTAAAATATCAGACATTATGTGAACGTGTATAATAATATTACTTATATTTTCATCTCTATTCATTGTCATGTTTTTTAGTTTGCCATTTTTTTCATTTTAGGACTGAACGTGGATGTAATCTCATTACAAATTTCAAATATTACTTAAGATTCGATAAAAGTCGACTCTTCTCGTACCTGGATGTCAGCAAGAGTTTTTCCAAATGCTTTCCGTTGTCTCACATAGTTTCTTGTTACTTCAAACATGTACTCACAGTGCGCTTGTGCAGTTACAACTACATACAAACGTTCACGAGGCAGCTGGTTCATTAGGAGGTAGAATCCTTTATTTTCTCCGCCGAGGAGGGCGCTGGCCGGTAATCTGACATCTTCAAAAAAGAGCTCGGCAGTGTCCTGGATATCAAATTTATGAACAGAAATAATTGATCCAACTTTTATATGTTTAGCGAATTATTTGTTTATCTTATATTAAAAGCAGATATTTTTTCCAGTGAACATTATCTACCTGAAATTCAAACATTCTTCTTAAAACATGATCAGAATCTCTCCTCTACACATGTCCATACCAACGTACTCCAATCGCCCTTCGCCTTCTGATTCATCGCTTCTTCCAAACCCAATCTGCATCGAATCCTCAGTCGTCTTCCTGTCCATCAGCTTCACACTTCACATCGCTATCACCATCGCTCTCTTAGTCCTTCTCAGAATCCCCAACTCGTTTTCACTCAAACATCCTGTCTCACTCACATGCGATATCGCCAATCTCACGTAACTTCCATAAACCATTTATTTCATATTCAGAGGAAACCATATAACAACCCTCCACATTCCCTAAACTTCACCCATCCAAATTTTGCCTTCATTCACCTTTTCCCCATTTGAAGAAAGAAGAAAAGCTAGAATTCAGAAAATAACCAACCCTAACTTAAGGAATGAGGAAAAAATATAAGAAACTCAACAGAACAGTCAAGCGTGGAGTCAAGAGATAGAAGAAGACCATGCTTACCAAAGATGTAGAAGAAATGGAGGAAGCATATGTCAAAACAACAGCCACATGCTCTTCAAAACTGTACGAAAGCTTGCAGGTGAAAGAAACAGCATACAACTAGCTACAAGGAATAAGGATGGTATTCTAAAGACAGCTCGCAACGAGGTTATGGAATTTTGGAAAGAACATTTCAGCACACACTTGAACATGAAGTTCCCACGCGATGAGACTTCTCTAGACACAATACCAGAATCACCACTTACAAGTACAACAAACCAGCCGTTCACCATACAAGAAGTAGATTCAGCCATCAAGTCACTGAAAAACAACAAAGCATATGGATGGGACAAAATATCAGCAGAAACAATAAAAGCAGGTGGCCTGCCCATGAGACAGATGCTACTGAAGATAATAAATACAGCCTGGACACAAAGGAAAACCCCGGAAGACTGGAGTAGAGGGCTTATTACACCAGTGCACAAGAAAGGTGACAAATTAGACCCGGCCAACTATAGAGCCTCACACTACTGTCCATCACAGGCTAAGTGTTTGCAGAATGGTTCTAACCAGAATCCAAGGAACCATAGATAGCCACTTGACAGAGGAACAATGTGGATTCCGTAGTGCACGTGGAACCACTGATGCCACATTCATAGTAAGAGTGCTATCTGAAAAGTCAAAGGAGAGACGCATACCAATCCATTGGAACTTCGTCGATTTCAAAGCAGCCTTTGACACCATTTGGCGAGAAGCCCTCTGGAAATGCCTGCGGTCAATAGGAGCAGATAATGTTCTCGTGGAGCTTGTGGAGTACATGTACAACCATTCCAAATGGTCAATGGAAAGATCAGCGAATGGTTTGAGGTGATGACTGGTGTGCGTCAGGGTTGCCTACTCTCCCCAAGCTTATTCAACCTCTTCCTAGAACTTGCCATGAAAGATGTCCAAAACCTAGACAGTGGAGTTCAAATGGGTTATTTGCATGTAAACAGCATCAGATATGCAGATGACACTACACTCCTAGATCATGACGTTGATCATCTCCAAACAGCTACAGATAAACTGGAACAGGCCTGTGAAAAATGGGGCATGAAAATCAACACATCAAAATGCAAAGTAATATCCAGTGATACAAGAAACTTCACCATAAATGGGGAAGCTATAGAGACTGTAGATAAATTCACCTTCCTGGGAGCATATAGTCCCCACAGTTGCTGATGGTGTCCAGAGACGCATCAACCTTGCTGCATGGGCGTTTGGCAGACTGAGGGACAAAACTTGGTCCAACCAAAACATCTCCCGGTATCGAAAGTTGCGAATCTACAAAGCCCCGATCTTACCGATTGCAATATATGGCTCAGAATCTTGGACACAGAAAAGCAGAGAAGCACAAACTGGAAGTATTCGAAATGCGATGTCTCAGGATCATTGCTGGAGTCAAACTGAGTGACAGACTAAAAAAATGTTAACATCAGCAAGAGCTCCATGCACATGGACAAAACCATCACTCAAGAAATTCACAAACGACAACTGACTTGGTTTGGACATGTCGCCAGGATGCCTCATTCCCGACACCCATACCAGGCTTACAGATATGACTTTGCAACTACAAGACCCCGCGGACGCCTCCCACTCAGACGAAAAGAGCAGATCAGGAGCATCTCAGAGCTACCCCTAAAAGAGTCAGAACATCAGGCCCAGAATAGGACAGAGTGGAGGAGGATTTGCCACAGGAAGGCAAGGGGACACTCAGTCCTGTGCACATAAGTCAAGTCAGTAAGTCAAGTAAGTCAAATCCCTTGCTTACCTCAGGGTCACGTACCCTCTTCATCTTTTGAGTATCTTTCATCAATCAATTTCCCACATTTCTTACACACCACTGAATGTGCCCTTACCCTCTTTCCACACATGCCACATCTACCCTGTTCAATGATACTTCACTCTCTGTTCCACTCATCATCAATTCTCAGCATACAGTATCTCGTTCATCAAGCTTTCTCTTGCACTCTCCGTAACCACATTAATTACAATCGTTAAAATCAGCAGCGACAACACAGAACCTTCTATTCACACCCACTTTCACCTCAAACTCATCCGACAACTCATCCCCAACCCCAACTCTAACTCCTGTCTGTGCTTCTTCAAACAATCTCACCTCCGCTTTAATATTCGCTCCGGTATACCTCTCTTTCTCATCTGGCCACTCTATTACTTTATTCCGAAATCTATCAAAAGCTTTCTCCAAATCAACAAAACACATCATACAACCTCTTCCTCTTAGCTCGGTTTTCCTATTGCAGAATGAACACCGCATCTATCGTTCCTTTCCCTGGAATCTTTCACTTTTCTCCGAATTCTATTTTCCAAAACCTCCACTTTTTCATTGTACGCTCCAAATCACACTCCTACAAGCACTGCAGTTCATTGCATCTCCTTTCCCTTTGAAAATTGAGACCACTACATTCAGCGCCCACTCATCCAGCATTCCTCTTACATCTAACAATTTCTGACACAGCTCCGTCATCACACTATCTCCCCGCTCGCAATAATCATTTCAATACTTGTATTGTTCCATATATCAGCCACATATACCAGTTATGTATATCAGAGGACAAAATCTTTATTTACACCTTACCAAAGTCTTTTGTCCAACTTTCTCTAAGATTTTCCCCTTACGGAATCCTTCCATCGCAGCTTCAACCAGAAAAAGGCCGATTCCGTGAGATTTCTTCTGTGCCTTTAGATCAGTAATGGCGACCACAAGGGCAAGGTCTGCCAGGTAGCCATTGGTGATAAAGCCTAATCAGACATAAGGAGACGGTATGAGCATTATCAGAGCGCAGTGTACATACAAATAAATCTTACGCATTACACGTATTCCTTTTATGCGTGTTATGCGCGAAAGATGCGTGTAAGCTACGTTGAGTAGCTTCGTATTTCTGGCGTAGACTGTGAAAAGTTCTACGTATACCATCCTAGCTTAATCAATGGCGTCTCGCTTGCATGACCTACGCAAATCACCTATACTGGCTGTGGATGGAGCGTGAAAGTTTGTGACGTAATTTACGCATTACACTTATTGGATAATAACACTCCTTTGGACCTACCTTGCTTCCATTTAGAATGTAGTCATCTCCATCTCTCTTGGCGTTCGTCTTGATTCCTTGTAAGTCACTGAAAATGTAACGAGATATACCAATAACGCAATGTTACTATCCCGAACGAATGGTCTAGGAGAGAGTTCAAGAAAACTTGACAAGGCCTGGAAGTTACATTGCCAGAGGGTGAATATCACTATACAGTCATCTCAAACTTGAAAATTCATGTAGTTCATATGGGTTGAATTACAATACAAAAAACGCATGGACTTCAACGAGCGGGGTAACAGGGTGGACAAGCCCCCCCCCCCAAAAAAAAAAAAATGGTGGTGGGGGGGGGTAGCAAATTACTTGTCCCCTACCCGTTTTGGGAGGATTAGAATCATGCAAAGTCCCAAATCCCATATACTGTATGTGGCCCCTCACCTTTGGTAGTTCAACTGTTTAACATTATTTTGAGGGAGGAAAGTCCCATCCGTGAAAGCGAGAAAACTCTTCCCATGGCCTCGTCGATAGTCCTCCCCTAATTTTGAGAAGTTGGTGACGCCCTTGTAAAAGAGTGTATAATAAATTATTGAAAGTTTGTTGAATTGTGACATTCCTTAGGATACCTTAGGGAGCTTCTAAACCGCAAATTTAAAGTCTTCTGTTTTCAGCTACAGGTTCAAACAGTATGTAGTTTTAGGTTGAGTAGCGTTGACAGCGTGGGATTACATGATTATTATTCAAACTTTATGGTTTCACTCTACCAAAGCTTGTCCAGACTATTTCAAAACTATTTACTCAGGGACCAATAACTAGTTGATTGCTCTAACCAATTCCAGAAATCCTCATTTTTACATGATTTTTTCCCTGTAATTGATATTTCTATATAAATTTTCTTTTGGCCCTTGAAATTGGCCCAAGTATGGTACCACCTCGATTGGAAAGCTTATAATCTAGCGCATCACCCATTGCACAACGATAAGCAAGAGTTTGGAATTTATTCTTGGTATACTCTTTAACCAAGGAGCTCCTTGCTTTAACCGCGCCTTTATAGTTAACCTTGTATCTGGCACAAGTCTAGAATTACTTGTCGATCACAGTTAGGAAAACCAATTGCACAATGATAAGCAGAGTTTGAACGGCGAGGTGAGACAACCTTTGTTCATACGTTTCATACGCTTTTGTTACTATTTGTCGACTATTTGTGCATTTTCCAGGACTTTCATCTGCACACTATTTGAGCTCATTCAAAGGGTGATCTTATCAAAGCTTCAAACAGTAAGAAGTTCCATTTCAGTAAACGGAACAAATGTTCTGCGCTTCAGATTCACCAGACTGTTAACCTGATAATTTTTGATTGAAAACGGTCAAAACGAAGCTTGAACTAAAACAAAATCACTCCTAGCTTTTGTCTTCAATCAACATGCGTCAAAGTAAAAGTCGAACTACCATAACTTATAGTATAGTCCGTTGGCTGCGGTGGGTTCCCGTGTGCATGAAATGTACCCTAAAGTTACTCACCACAGGCATGGACTAGACCATCAGACATAACAAAAAAGTGAGGGTAGACTTTTTCTACCCCGGCACTTTTTTCGCTAGGAGGCGCGTTTTCAAAATGGCCGCCAAAATGCCATTAATACCATATAATGATGTTTTCATAGCCACTATTTGGGGTGAAATGGACCAGTTTTTTTATTGTTTTCATATATTTGGTGATGTCAAATACATAGAGGGGTCAGATTCACCAATTAACTGTATTCTTAATAGAGGGCGCTGTTCAAAATGGCCGCCAAATGCCATTTTATACCGTAAAATAACGTTTTCACGGCCCAGTTTTTCAGAATTTCACTACCGGTTGATGTGAAATGTATAGAGGGGTCAGATTCACCAATTAATTGCTTTCTTGATAGAGGGCGCTTTTCAAATAAATCTCCATGCCTAGTATTCATTAATTACATTTAAAAACCTTTTTTCAGAATTATCTACAGTAGCAACAACATTTAAATCCTGTTGAGCAAGTCGCTCTTGTTATTGTGATTCATAATCCCAAGCAAACTAGGATAAATATGGATAAACGTTGCCTCATATTTTGTGTCAAGAAATGAAACTTGTCATATGAGACATTCACGAATACCAACTACACTATGTTCTACATTTATGCACCATTCAAATGTGACCTGCTGGGTTCTTGCAAGAGGAAGTATTTTCTACTGGATCCTGGTGGCATCTACAGAATTGACAGCATGGTAGGCCTTTGCTTCGGCATGTGCATCTAACTGTCGCACACTTGGCGCACTGACACAGCAAGGCATATTCCTGTGGTATGCGTTGGATGGCGGTATCTGGCATGAGAAGCTCCTCTACTTCAACAAATCCATATAGAGTTGGGTCCAGTGCATGAACTTCGGTAGAGAGAATTGATATCATCTGAAATGTGGCGTAGCAGGCTCTTAGAATGTGTGACCTTATTGCATAGCTTGTCGGAGGTAGTTGATCCAGATTAAGGCCCTTGCTGTGGTGGTATATGTGTGTTCTTAGTTGGTCCATGGTTTTACACTTGGTTCCTCTCTGAAGTACTTGTGCTAGATATTCCTCTGCCTTGGCAATACTGGTTTCCCAATTTGGATCATGGAGGTTGCGGCCGAAGTCCACAAGATACTCTGTTGGCTCTGCTTTCAAGGCTGCATACTTTGTACCCACTTTACTTGTATAGTCGCTTCCTGTTAAGTTGTGGACGGCAGGCAACACTTTGCAGAGGTTTTCCCCGACTGATGTAAACAGAGTGTGTATGGGAATAAACCGAGTTGAGTCACCGACACCAGTCTTCACCCATAGCTCACGTAATCCACGAGAATGCAACTCGTCCCAGTAGTACAGTAGAAGCACAAATACGTCAGTATCCGATGACAGGACTATGATCCTCTGTGATCCTGCTTTGACAGCATGCATAGCGTGAGGAATAATTCGAGCATCTGCCTCCTCAATGTTTATGTTCAGCTCAGGAACCTCATTACTGGAACCACCAAAGGAAGAGTAGCATGGTATCACCTGCTCTCCTGAAATGTAGCTTGCATATGTTTCCATTTCAGGTGAAGTTTGAACTGCTTTTTTGACAGTTTCTTGATGGAGTAGTGTCTGTAATTTCTCCTTGTTGTGATTGGATGCCCAGAATCTGTCCATTTCCACAGGAAGGGGTGTCTCCCGATTGATGGTAGTTAGTTCAATTGGTAGCTTGACTTGACGTCGCTTTCGTTCAGAGTCCTTCACAGATGTTTCATTGTAGGAATCAAAGATTATATCAAGCCTGTTTGCAGCCAAGGCAGACTTCCAAACATAATCCAAAGCTGTGTCTCAGAAATCCCCAAACGTGCTGCAGGACTTTGTCTTCAGCTTTCGGACATTGGCCATCATGTCCACTATGTACGTTGTGTGGAAGTCTTCTCCTGCAGAAGGCACTTGCTGCTGTGGCACAGGAATACATTGTTCTAAGGCCTGTACCAGTGAACTCTTTACAGCTTTCTTTAACATTCCTTCATCATCAAATAAGCTGGACGTCAGTGTCACATCATATTTCAGAAGATCTTCCATTGCACTTCCCCTAGCACGAGCAACTTCAACTGTACGTCGGTGATAGCTGAGCTCCTTGGTGGATGACTTTCCCACTGATTTGGCTTCCTTTGCAGATTTATGGATGCTCAAGAATGTTTTGAGATTTGTTCTGTGGATTGTTGCACTGAACCTGGTGGACTTCTTTACAAAACGCTCTTTCCTGAGTTTTTCATAAGCTTCCTTCCCAATTTCACTAACTTGAAGAATTTGATCACGAATCTCATCTGTCATGACCTCTTGTGTGATGATGTTGTGGAGCTTCACCTCAGCGGCTGGCACTTGGAAAGGATTCTCTTTGCCTTCAATGAAAGCTAGAATTGCTTGAACGTTCTTTTCCCCTACAGCAGTTTCAGACTTATTGAATTCGTGGTTGACTGTTATATCATCTGCGGTCAGTTTTACACCACTGATTTCTCTTTGCAGGTTACTTACAGCCAACATTTCGTGGTAAATGAGTTCCCATTTTGCAACAAACTGCTTACTTTGCGAATTGCCAAGTATCCCTGACGCACTCTTTTGGGACTTGTTAATGGTCTGTTCCAAGGCCATGTCTGCTCCAACAGCTTTGAAGTGTCCTGGTGTTCTCTTAACTGCAAACTTTCCGTCCACAAATGCTAAGTGAACTTCAGGTGCAGATTCAGGAAGTTGCTTCATATCTTCCAGATAGAGTGAACTCCAGCGAAGGTAATTTGTCGAATCGAAGGCAGCAAAGAGTGGTAACAGAGCTTGGACTGTTTGTAGATGCAATTCCCAGTTACCTTCACGATCACTTCTGAGGAGATTTGCGAGGAGGCCCATCAATTGGATGAATGCGTCCCAATACCTGAATGTTTCACTGCTGTTTCTGCTGCTTAGTATGAAGCCATCAAAATCATTGAAAAGTGGACTACTGGATTCCATGAAATCTTTCAACAGCTTCTGACTCTCCTGAACATTCTTGCCATTCACATTGGACCTGAGCTGTACAAGCAAGTTGATCTGGTCTTCGTACTTATCCAAGTCACATTGGTTGAAGAATTCAGCCCATTCTAATCTGATAAGAGCTTCTTGAAGCAGTTGCATTCCTTTCAGAGATCTATTGTAATTCTTGCCACTTAGAACAGACTCAACAACATTAACTCCAAATACAGAGCTTTCAATCAGGATACTCTCTGCACCACTGCCCTTCAGATACTTTCCAAGACAACCGAGGACAACTTTCGCCATGTGAAATGACCCCATACAGAGCACAATATCCTTGAACTCTTCTGGCCGGTGTAGTTGAATCTCTCTGGCAATGCGATACACACCTTCATCACAAGTAACAGCCAACTGCGATTGGTCAAGATACTGAAGGATTTCTTGCAAATTTCTCATTGCTGTATAGACTGCTTCATATTGGGTGACAGGACTTGGGAGTACTGGAAGAAAGCCTACACGCTTCAGATTCATATCCTCATGTGTCCACACTGAATTGGTACCACTCCAAGATGGCATTGTTTGGTTTGCTGGTTTGATATTGACGACCTTTGAGGCTGCGTCACGAAAATCCAATCTAGCCAGTGACCAGGTCATGTCTCTTTGTCGGACGTCATTCAGCAAATCTTTATCTACCGGAAGTTGTTGATCAGGAACTGTATAGTGATCTGGCAAGTCAGCTTTTTTAGGTGGTTTGTGGAATTCCTGTAACTTCTGGCAAGCTAGTTCATGATGGAATGCTTTTGGCCCATGAGTGACATTAGTTTCAGAAACCTTTGGTTTGCTATTCTTCGTACCACTGTCTTCTTGAAACAAAACAGTAACGGTATCATGACTGCCTCCAATACCTGACAATGTGGCCTCATCGTGATCAAAGTTATCAAATGCGGCTATGGTGAACTGTGATTCATCGAAATGGCTTGGGAAAGGAACACTTTCTTTGCCAGATTCAACTGTAAAGCTGGCTATGTCATTGTGAAGGCGCAGGAGCTCATCATAACTACAACACAATCCAAATCTGTTGAAGCTTTTGATAAGGTTTGCACTTTTGCATGTATCATGAATTACTTGGCTATTCAAGATATGGAAAGGGGTTCTCTTTCTACCACAGTGCAAGTTGTAATACATGATTTGAAAGAGAGCTTGAATTTGTCTACATCTGGATTTAGACATTTGTGCCTTAGATTCTACACCATCTTCAATCATGTCATTGTCATCTACAACCGTGTCTACACCTCTTTGACATGTATTACGGTAAGCATCAACATCAAAATTGAACAACACAGAGAAAAACTTTAGGAGAGGTTCTGGTATGTCCATGTCACACCACGATCTTTCTAAATCATTGGCATCACAGAACCTGTCCTGGAGGTCAAAGTCAACCTCTTGGAGAGACTGCTTGATCTCTCTAGCACACAAACTAATGGGATCTGTAGTACGAATGGTTTGAGCCATGATTTCAGGAGTTACACTACGACTGAAGTACATAATGGATTTGTTTTTCTGCCTTGGATAAGAAAAAACAACTTTTTCGCCAAAGTGATTGACCAAAAATAACTTCACATCCCTGTTAGTTACACAACTACCCGATGTCATTTCTTTGTTCATACAGTCCCTTATATGACTCAGTTCATACCCTTCACCTTGATTAAGTCCTTTCTCTATGTCAGTTGCTACGTGGGACCAAGCTTTCAACTTTTCATTTATTGGCTGATCATTTCTTGAGTTTTCACGAGTGCGTTCATAATCAAGTACGTATTTGTTTATGCACGTCTTATGGCAAATTAAGTCCGCTCCAAATACTGCAGTTTCATCTTGCAGGTCGCAGGTCCGCGTGTATACTTCATCTTGAAGATACGTTGTGGCTTCCAGAAACTTTGTGGCTCTACTTGACTCAGATATTCGGTACTTCTCATAGATTCCTTGATGTTTGACGTTGCCACAGATTACACAGGATTGTTTCTTATATTGCTGACATAATTGAGTGGGGCCAGCACGAGGAGTACTTTTGGAACGAACATTCCTCATTCCACATTCATCTGAAACTTTTCCTCTTGGCTCTTCTTTTTCAAGGCTTGTAATCTTATTTAGCTTTATCTTGTCTAATGTCTTCTTCAATGTGTATTGCTTGTAACATTCATTGTTCATATGATACACAAATTCTCTATCACCCACAGCCTTGAGTCTCTTTGTAACAACATCATCTCTCACACTTGCGGCTTCCAAGAGTCTTTTTCGTCCATTTTCTGTACTTGTTATGGTCATTGGTGAGACAGTCTGACAAATGATGCATTTGGTGTAGTCTGCAGCTACCTCGCTGTTGGTGCCATAGAGGTTTATACCCTGGCTGTCCATGGTGTGTTTACATACTCATCATCTGCAAGAAAGTAAAGAGCCAATGGATACTATCAGTAAATTATCACCATGATTGTTAGTTATTAAAGATTATTAAGTCTCAAGCACTTTTGGTTAAGCAAAACGATTACGAAATTCATTTAAAAGAAACAAAGTAATCAAAACTTACCAAGATTCCATTCAAGAAAGATTAGTAGTAAATGATGCAAATCCATGAAACTGAAACATAACTCAAAAATCATTTATGTAACTTATCAAACAGTGAGAAATATGAAAACACTACTATGTTAGTCGTGTATAAAGAAGCATACTCAACATTGATTCAGAGAAAAAATAACTGGCGGAAAAGCGCCCTCTAATAGGATTGCGATCTATTGGTAAATGTGACTTTGCTTTATATGTAATATCAACAAATGCATTTTTTAAATGGGAGTTTTGAACATATTTGTCCATGTAGTGTCTGGCTTAGATGTCATTTTACGGTGATAAATGACATTTGGTGACCATTTTGAAAAGCGCCCTCTATCAGGAATACAGTTCATTGGTGAATCTGACCCCTCAATACATTTTACATCAACCAATAGTGAAATTCTGACAAACTAGGCCATTTCACCCCATAAAGTTTGTGTGAAAATGCTATTTTAAGCTATAAAATGGCATTTGGCGGCCATTTTGAAAAGCGCCCTCTATCAAGAAAGCAATTAATTAGTTAATCTGACCCCTCAATACATTTTACATCAACCAATAGTGAAATTCTGCAAAACTGGGCCATTTCCCCCATAAAGTGGCTGTGAAAACGTTATTTTACAGTATAAAATGGCATTTGGCGGCCATTTTGAAAAGCGCCCTCTATCAAGAATACAGTTAATTGGTGAATCTGACCCCTCTATACATTTGAAATCACCAAATATACGAAAACAATAAAAAAAACTGGGCCATTTCACCACAAATAGTGGCTATGAAAACGTCATTATATGG
>JZLH01S0392529.1:0-10302 GCA_001188425.1 Eucidaris tribuloides | reverse complement strand
TATTAAATGGTATTTTGGCGGCCATTTTGAAAACGCCCTCTAGCGAAAAAAGTGCCGGGGTAGAAAAAGTCTACCCTCACTTTTTTGTTATGTCTGATGGTCTAGTCCATGCCTGTGGTGAGTAACTTAGGGTACATTTCATGCACACGGGAACCCACCCAGCCAACGGACTAGTACTAGGTGTTAAAAATAAAACTTGTCAATTTTGGTATTTATTAACACAAAAACTATACACCAGATAATACTGGCATAAGTACGAGTTATAGCTGAAGAGTGGACATTTGTGGTGGAGGTGGTTTGAATACGATATCAATAATCATTTTTATGCAATTCATGCTTATTTAAAAAGTTAGGGTGCAGATTTTGCTCAATATCCAACCCCCTGTACAAAACTGAAACTGTACAAAAATCAAATGGTGTGTGTGAGAGTGTGTGCCTTGTCCACACACAATAGCAATAGACAATGGCTGTGCATATCGCCATTGGAAACTCTGGAATGAAATATTCTCATCTGGGTCTAGGGAAGATTAATGCATTATTAATATTCATTAGAAATCAGTCTGGCCACTGGTAGTGTCAGTGAAAGGTGTACATGTAGGATAAAATGCAAGCATGTGTTTCCATGCTTTGTCATACAGTACTAGATTTTGCCATTCAAGCTAACAAACATTAGTTTTCAGTGTTACCATCAATCATGGATTTCCTTGTTCTTAATCTTGTTTATAATTAAATTACATAATTATCAGCAGCATCGACATAAATATTTTGACTTTATGGAATCATTTCTGAACACTTCAAATCCATTAAAACAATTAAAAAACCATCTTCAGGGCACGAAGTTTGATTTCCTTTTCACAAAGGTTGTGAATAAAGACTAGTAGTGGTCAGGCTACTTTCCAATGAATATTAATAAAACACTCATCTTCCCCAGACCCAGATGAGAATATTGCATTCCAGAGTTTCCAATGGCGATATGCAGAGCCATTGTCTATTGCTATTGTGTCTGGACAAGGCACACACTCTCACACACACCATTTGATTTCTGTACAATTTCAATTTTGTGCAGGTGGTTGAATATTGAGCAAAATCTGCACCCTAACTTTTTAAATAAGCATGAATTACATAAAAATGATCATTGATATTGTATTCACATTACCACCTCCACCAAAAATATACACTCTTTAGCAATAACTCATCTACATGCCAGTATTATCTGGTGTATAGTTTTTGTGCCAAAATTGACAAGTTTTATTTTTAACACCTAGTGTAATCATTGGGCTTGCCTTGATCATTGCCAATTGACAGAACACAATACTTAACAGGATAGACGATATAACAGAAGAAGCTACTTTTCGATAATAGGCAAATCCTCCTGTAAAGAAACCGCATTATTTTCATTCTTCCCATGATTGTAAAGCTTTGTATCACCTGCAAGTCGATACACACTGGTTGCAGATACCTGTGCACGACGATCAGTATTAAAACAGTCTTGAAGACACGTCCTTGCAGTATGCCACTACTGTCATCAGTCCAATTTACGCGATGTTTCCTGCCAATCTTATGATAACTGCGTTTAATCAAGGAGGTACTACCTCAATAACAATAACCTTAATTCAGGATATGTATATTGTGAATATATTATGAATTTTGTGATGTTTGGATTTCAAACATGTACCTGCCTGCCGATGGTTCTGTCATCGCTATTGCCCCAATCGTAGTACCAGCTGTCATCCCAGGAAGATGTTTTTCGATCTGCTCTGGCGTTCCATACTCCGCTATGTAGGGCATAACAATGTCGCTATGAACTCCAAAACCACACATTGCTCCGTTGACGTACATTCTTAAAATACACACAAAATGAGGATTAAATTTTTTAGCTGTCACATTACAAACACATGGACACACTTATATTTCCCAGGTCGGTCACTGATGAAATCTGGTGAACCTTTTAAAATTTCTGTGTGAAAATTAATATCATTCTTTTGAGCTCAATGGTATAAATCAGCCCTTGTTGGAAACGAATATTTCTTATAGGTCGCACACGACTAATTACGTATCCAGAAATGTGCATTCGACCCAACCCAAAGAATAAGAAATGTTAATTTGAATGGGTGGCTGCCAAGAGGGATTTGATTTGATTAAGTATTAAATGATATTTCTGAAAGGGGTTGAATGGATCTTCATTGCTGTTACAGTGAAAGAAATTAATGGATTTGGTAGAAACTATATAACGTGCCCATGAATATTGCTTTGAAATTTGAGTACACAGGCGCAAATCGCCATGAAAATCCTAGGAATTTGTTTAAGGGGAATTCCTTTGAGAAAATGCTGGTCAACAGTACATTTCCTGAAGATCATCAATAAGAGGAATAACTGTTCTATCATAGAATGTTGGTTCCAATCTTCCCTAATTAATCTCTGATTTTTAACAAATTCTCAAAGTTGATGCTTTTAACAGCATTCCCTATGGGGCTTAAATTACCTGTGTGCGACCTTAAAGGTCACCATGCAACTTACGTCGCAGATCATTTTGGTCGTGTAAATCGAAATTGTCTTAACGTGATGCTTTAGAGTTACGTATAGGCCTACACCTGCAGTCGATTGTGGCTTCTACCTATTAGACTTTAAGTCGATAGGCCGCTTTTAAATTTTAGTACTCTATCCAACCTCCGGCCTATTGGACATTCGGTCTTTAGAAATATAAATCTTCGATCAATCAAACCTCCCGTCTATAGGCACTTTGACATATAGGGAAGTCCCCTCGACCAAACATTCTTATTGCGTAAATTTGTAGAATGGAGCACACAGGAAGGTATAATCGCCGAAATCTAAACAGCAGAGCGATAGATCCGTCTGTTAAACAAAAATGTTGATAAGAAAGTAGTTGAGCTTTCCATTTCTATAATGATGTTGAATAAATCATTGCAAAGTTTTCAGAATATTTTAGGGAACATCGGAATACGCCTTTTTATACTCACTGTTCTTCCCAAGTTACGGCTGCTGACAAAATGTCTCCACCGATGCCGTGTTTTTCTTGTGGAATAGCCACGCCCAAGATACCAGCGTCTCCTGCCTTTTCCCAGAATTCTCTATCAACCACCCTGTTCTTTTCCCATCTATAAAAAAGAAATTGGATTCACATCGGCGAGTCATACGGAAACAATGACTTTCTTGGTTATCAAAACCATGCGATTCAATACAAATGGTTACAGGATTCTGACAGGTAAACCAAGTTCAGGGAGAATCACAATCGAAATAGCTCTATCTCACGTGATTTGTACCACACATTGATATTTAAGTCCCGTTTTTGTTACACAATAATGATATTTAATCAAAAGGGAGCGTATAGTTCAACAATTTATTGCCTCCCCGTCACTCCCATCTGGTGAAAAGATGAATTTATAGGAGATGGGAGTATGATTTTCTGATCTACAGTATCGAGGCCACGCGATATAACAAAACATGTACAAGAGGTATAAACTAAGTCCCCCCCCCAAAAAAAAAACCACCCAGATTGGAATGGACTTGATTTGTTCCATTGATGTGCATTTATGGCTCATAACTCTTAACTGTTTTTTAACACTGACGTTAAACCAATGAATGAGCGATAGGTAGGGCCTAATATTATTAAAGAAAGATTATTAGTTATCACATACTCAAATTTGAAGAAAAAAATCATATTTTTTTATGTTGCCTAATTTTTATCTTAAGCGATTCTTTCGGATGATTAACACGAAATATACGAGAAAATATTACCGGTCCATGTGCGGAGTGCATTCTACTTGGAAGAATCTTCTAACATTTTTCCTGAAAATATCATGCTCTTCGCTAAAGAGTGGTCGGGTCCCTATGTCCATCAGAGTTTCGGACTGACCGATGTAAGGACGAGTGCTGTTCCATCGCCTAATGGAAAGGAAAGAAGTATAACCGACTCACACATGAAATAATTTATGTCAATGGTATATGCGTTATGATGTCTGCAACGTCAGTACATAATATCCAATTAAGTACTTTGAATCATGAATGTCATACAGATTAACTGTAATGAAAAAAAAGATGTGAGTTGCGATGTCTTCTTTGAATTATTTGCAAGTTTAACGCATTTAATTAAAAAGGAAAACTCATAGATTCCACGAATATAATTTTTATTGTTGCAAAGCGAATTTTAAAGCCCGAAATACATTGCATTATTACCTGCAGCACGGATATTCATATTACTTGAAGGAAACTTCTTGTTGGGTAACAATTAGGCAGACAACTGCATACCCTATTGCCGGTTCCGCCTTCCCTGTTGTCACGCCACATTGTTTCAGGTCGTTAGTTCACACAAAACATCAAGTAATGCGGATATGGCAAGATATGTCCAAGGGAAACTAGAGCAATTTAACTGTCGAATCACTTTTCTCCTACCTTATTGCTATTGAAGTGCAACACTGTCTTCTATACCCTCCAGCAACGTGTGTTAATCGTCGGAACATTTTAGCCGCCAGTTAGTGTGAAAATTAAATGACGAAGTAATACTAAGAGTCCGTAACAATATAAGCATTTGTCAAGGTCAATGTCGCGTTCCAAAATACAAAGTTCACTGATCGGAATATACTGAATTGGGACAGTCGGGACATTAGCGTAGCCAAAGAGAGGCCAAAGGGGCCGCACGGCACCCCAAATTAATATTGTCAAGATTAAATTGGCTTACTTGGCCATACGAGGGGCTATGCTACCATGCTATGTCATTCATTAAGGCGTCACTTGGCAAAATTTCATGGAACATTTTAGTCGTGACATAACCACGATAACGGTCCACAATCAGCACACATACAGAGTCAAGTTCGAGCAACTCCGGGCTCGCCAGTCGCCGAACAACTCGCTCAGCGGAGGGGGGGGGGGAGGGGGGGGTGACGAAAATTTTTGCCGGCGGGGGGGGGGGATGTTCATGATAATTATTTTGCCAAAATCCCATAAAATTCAATTATTTTTCATTTTCAAAACACCCCTCTTTTTACGCGAAAAAGGGGGGTGATATCGTGAAAAGGGGGGGGGTGATTTCGGGTGAAAAGGGGGGTGTTTGGGGG
The DNA here is from genome assembly GCA_001188425.1 of Eucidaris tribuloides. NCBI lineage: Eukaryota > Metazoa > Echinodermata > Echinoidea > Cidaroida > Cidaridae > Eucidaris > Eucidaris tribuloides. Next base: position 5,230 of record JZLH01S0392529.1, on the reverse strand, counting down.
TGTTTAACACCCCCTTCGGCTAAAGGGGGGTGTTTGAACACCCCAAACACCCCCCCTGCGTACGCGTATGCTGGTGAAATATGCTGTGATTTAACCGTACGTCATAAATTAAAGCTTATGTCGCACTATTTCAACTCAGCTTTATTTACTGCTTCTTAGTTTTGTTCTCATTTACATTATATATTCTCTTTGGAAAATAAGTAAAAATATTCATGATTTCAGGGGTGAATTTCAGAAAAGAGGGAATTAAGAGAAAAAATTAGAGTGAATCTAATTTTGAATTTGGAATAATCGGAGTGATCACTGAGATCCCGCCAGAACAAGTGAAAACACAAACTCCACTTTTTAATTTCAAAAATCATTTCTTAAACGGTAAAGATTTTCTCTCATTTTTTTAGAGACCTATCATTCATCCCTTTTCACATTATCCACGCCTTCTCATCAATGAAGCTCGGTCGACTGGGAATATATTTCATACCAGAGTACAAGGATGATACAATGAGTTGTGATCATATTTTGTTTCGTGATATATTTATTTCATGTTCATTCACCACTGTCATTTCAATTTTGACTAATCAGACCTGGTTATAAGAATTTTACACACATAAATTATTGTTCAATCAACCAATCTGTTTGTATTTCATTGGAGCTTTGTTCTGCATCATTTTTATTCAATGTCAATTATTTTCATATACTCGCCTTTAGAGAATGTATCTTTACATTTTGCTCTCATCTTTGATTATCAATATTGTGTATCCTAAAAGTCACTAGATCAATCCAACCTGAAAGAATTTCATACTCGTCACTAAAATGAATTAAAACAACTGTGAAGTTTTATTTTGATCATACTCATCCCATGCCATGATGTCAATTTTAAATATGAAAAGATGCCCAGTATCTTTTTATTTTTTTTATTCGTTCAGTCTAAGGCTTTTAATGTACATAGTTGTGTAGATATATATATATATTCCTGGAAGAAGCTTAAGGCAGACACTTACATTAACGGCTGTGATAGAATTCGTTGATCTAATTCATTTTAGTGACGAGTATGAAATTCTTTCAGGTTTGATTGATCTAATGACTTTTAGAGAATAATTAAAGGATATATAATTGACAATCAATATTTAGGAGACAAATGTCTCCTTTTGAAAGCTTTATGCCCAAAGGTCATATCACGCCAATAACAGATTCCAAATGTCTCTATTTTTTTTAATTAATAAATGAAAAATCTCGGGGGGGGGGGGCTCCCCCCTAGATTTTCGACTATATTTTACATTATAGCATCCGAAGGGTTGATTATACCTCATCAGAAAGATCAGTCTTTGGATGCTATAACGTAAAATATATTCGATAATCTCGGAGGTCCCCCCTCCCCTCCCCACCCGGGATTTTTCATTGATTAATCATTAATTTAAAAAAACTAAAGACATTCCGAATCTGTTATTGGTGTGATATGACCTCTGGGCATAAAGCTTTCAAATTGAAAAAAAAATCGCCAAAACTAAACTTGCTCTTTAACTAATATAGCAAAATTGCGACTGTGTGTTTCCATATAGATATAGACATAGATATAGATATAGATGTATGGATAGATAGAAAGATAGAGATAGATAGAAAGATAAACAGACAGATAGATAGATAGATAGATAGATAGATAGATAGATAAATAGACAGATAGATAGATAGATAGATAAGAATGGTGAGGTTGCTGGAAGTGGGCTAGAAGGACTGAGATCTACAGCTTTTAAGTTATTTCTACCCCTTGAGTCCTTGTGAAATGATTCAAGGAATGAGAAAGCTGACGAATATGTTTTGTACTTTGTTCATGCGTTGGAAGCATATTACAAGTATTAAAGACACTATATAACACTGTGGAAGACCCGTTTAAAAAATTGTCAAACTTTGCTATCTGACATATCTGACAGTGTTTGAATGGACAAATAAAAGTTTGGACAGTTATGCTGTCACTAGTACAATATGTGCAGATACAAATTGGCATATTAATTTTCTATCGGGCGATAGGAAATTCTGCAACACAGCAGTCTATGGAGAAAAGCTGGAATGGTCTCTCAATGATTTTCACTTTTTTTAAGCACTTAATGATTGTTTTACACTGCAATTTTTTCAGGGCTTCATTTTTAGACTGTATCAAAGACACTAGTAGCATGGGGAATCATATAGCTCAGATTTTTTAAACTGGAAACATTGTTATATAGTGCCTTTAACATGATATTGGTCATTATAAACCATTTTTGAAGTGGAGAATCATTAATCAATTATGATTCATGTGGGGCACACCTTTTCTGGATAGTACAAACCAGTGTTACAACCTTTTGCACTTAAATACTAATAATGAAATTAATGTTAATGTGAAAGTTTTGCGACTGGCGTGGTTTGACAATACGCGTATATTTTTATATTTGATTTTCAGGTTTTTTTTTTATGAATCAGAGTAAAACAAAACCACCCATATAACTTGATTAGTCATAATAATTCCATTGACTAATTGTACAGATGACGAGGTCGGTCTTGAAATACGTGTATTAAAGCATTTGAATTTCAAGTTTAATTTTAGTTTATATTTCATGTTTTGTGTAAAAATATGACTCTGTTTACTATTTTAATACAAAAAAGTAAAAAGTAATTCTGAAGAGAAAAAACAACAACAACACTGAAGACTTATTTTGCCTTTTCATCAACGTTTATTGGCGCTGGGACAACTTTCCCATCTCTCATCCGGTATATAAATTCATATGCTTCACACAATTACCCTCCCTACTCAAAAGTATTGCAACATACACTTTAACGCATGCATTTTGAGTTGAAGGGGTATTTCTATAATAATATTCTATGAATTTTATCGGAAAATAACAAATAATTTAAAAAATTCAATGAATATTCTTTCTCTTCTTTCTCCAAGGCGGAGAGATTATCAAATGCAGGCGCACCCACGGCAGAGGGGCTGGAGCATAACAATTACATTTTAGGGTGGGGTTTTAATTCGCACAAGCATCGTAATTCGGTTTCATATTTCCCATGAAACGGTTTTGATGGTTTGGAAAGACCTTCAATAAACAGAAAAATGTCAATATATTCATCTGACACGGTCTCAGAAAGAAAACAACACCCCGCGAAGAAGAAAGCGCCTCCTATCTTCATAAGACAGTAGTAACGAGAATAAGGCTACTCATTAAAGATGATGGCCTTCTCTTCACCATCTGTATATCTAATGTACTAAAAGTCGCATGACAGTCAATTATAAACGTGTTTGCAAAATAGTAAACCCCTTTACGAGAAATTGATACAAATATCACTTTTGCATGAATTGATCAATTGGCATGTAGTGATGTCCTGAATTGTCCTTGTGATCTTTTAGCGTTTACTGTATGCATGTGTTTCTGCCATCGCGTCAATTCCTATCTGATAGTCTGAGCGGTTGACACTCTGCTCATTCATCCAACTTGTCGTTAGCTCTATTATATATATATTAGTATAATTATTATACTTATATATATATTATATAATATATATATTATATATATATAATACTGTATGCCTTCGGGTATTTTAAAATATCATATTGTATTCCATGTCACGTGTCGGCAATATTTATCAACAGTCAAAATAACAGACTTTTTCAGTCCCGTCATTGCTTGGAAAATCCAACAAAGAAATTTATTAAACACACGAATTTTCCGAGGCACCTTGCCCTTTTGTCAAGCTGGTACAGATGATTTGAAAAATACTTTTTACATCCATGCTTATTTAGAGGACGCCATTCACGCGTTTCACTGTATGCGCGGACATAAGGTCTCTATGGGTTCAGCACCATCGCGGAATACAAGAGGAAACGAGTGCATACGTAACATTGTACATGTAATTGCACTAAGTCAACAAGCCCCTATATTGTATTGCTATTTAACAAATTAAATACAAAATCGTAATCATTAATTTTCTCATAATAGAATAAGTAGTAATGTTAGGACTGACTCTAATAACAGTAACTCTCACTGTAAAACATAAGGTGGGCGTTATTATGCAATGCTATATTAATAACCTTAACGGTAACAGTAACAGTAACGGTAACGGTGGCTATATATATATATATATAATTTGATTTTTTTTTTAACAAGAACGACATTCAAATGTCAATAAATTTGCTCGTCAATACGTTCTTAACCATGAATTATTTCACGACAAAATGGGTTCTTGTAATTAAATTTCTTGTGAAATTACATAAATGAACATTTAGCTCTTTATCTCAACACAGAAAAGGCATTTAGTAAATCATCTGAAAATTTCATACGTATATATTTTTTTCACATGTTAATATAAAGTCCACTTGCATCGACACTGATGTGACACTACGTTACACACCATCATGTCTGTCAGGCTGACTACTTGCAATGGTCTTGTAAATTTATTTTAACATATCCATCAATAAGAATGTACCTGGCTTTATACTTTGATTAAAACTGACTTTTCAGCCCTATAAAACTTTGTGACAGGTGAAGATTTTTGTAAAACTTTGCGTTATGAATGATTTAAGCTTTAGACCTACTTGCTTCATGAATGAGCTCTTATTGGCAGCGTGTTCAATGTTAAAAATACAGCCTTTAACTTAGTACAACCTTCGTAGACAATCTAACAAATTTAAGATAATGGAGCATAAGCCCCAGCTGGCTCATACATTTCATGTTAGGTAGTTATGCCGAATCGGGTTTGGTAATGGGCCGTTGGATAAGTTCTTTCATGATTTCGTTGGAGCCAGCAAAAATTGCAAACGGTCGCGCATCACAGAACGCCTTGGCGATAGGGTACTCCCACATGTAGCCCCAACCTCCATGAAGCTGCATGCACTCACTGGCTACCTTATTGACAGCATCCGTCACCCTGGAATGTGTAGAAATTAAGAAGCAGAAAGAAAGCAAGAAATACAGAAAGAAAAGAAAGGAAAGGAAAGAAAGGAAGGAAAGAAAGAACGGAATGAAATAAGGGACATATATTGATTAATGTCTAGAATAGCTAATATACGGGCATGACCATTGTATGACAGACAGGGAAGTCCAGCTAAAAGACGAAGAATCGCGCGCGCTCTTTCTCGGCCCCCCCACATCTCCCAACACACCCACCCACCCACACACACACACGCGCACACACACACACACACACACACACACCACACCACCACCACCACTATAACTATCACCTACACCATCATCAAAACCAT
>JZLH01S0392473.1:14005-24928 GCA_001188425.1 Eucidaris tribuloides | reverse complement strand
TACTGATTGTCAAAACAAAGAAATACAAGCATCCCGCTGCCTGCGGCAGCGGGATTCAACTGTACCCATTTGCTTTCGTGGGTTGCGACATCGGTCCGAGGCAGGGTTGGGCGGGAAATATAAAAGGTGGGAAATACCGGCGGTAATAACCGGTAAATACCGTCCGGGAAATAAGAAGCCGTCCGGTAAATATGGCAAAAAGCGGGAAATAAGATGAAAACATCAATTTTGACAACTTTTTCTTCATTTTAATGAGAAGATATTGCTAGAGAATTGTCTACATAACTAAACTGATCTAAATATTCACTTATTTTTAAAATATACCCCTACATTTGATATATTTTGAAATTTATATTAGCTCCAAGTTAATAACCAGGACCATGCAAGAACATTTTCCCACGTCAATTATCTGCATTCTTTCCTATTTCTCTTTAGAAAGTTTTCCAGACTGTATGCATTAAAAAAAAAGAAACTCTTGTGTTAACTTGTAAATGTAATGTAGTCTGTAGTTTTTACACTGGCCCCTTGTTACGTGTGTGGGATTATGGCTTAAAGACAGAGTACAGGATTTGCACGTCAGAAAACGGCAAAATGAATGAAATCAGCTCAAATAGTTCACAATGTGAAGATTGGTATGAATAAACACCTGTCATAGAACCTTTGAGTAGAATATGTAGTTTTGGTGAAAATCTGGACATTTAAACTTCGAAAATTTACAGTGACGTTAACGTGCACAGGCCTTTCCAAAATTGTCCGATGAACCGTTAGCTGCAGGTAGCGCGAAGTTTAGCCGTTTGACCAATCAGTGTGCTCCGCTGGTCATGCAAACGTACACATACATGTAACCGCGATTCACAATTTGAGCATAACCATAATTTAAACTTGCGGAAAGAACAATATTCTAGTAGCATATCGTTATTAGTTTTTCTCATAAAACACCAAATTCATGATGTATGGATCTCAAACTTTCAACACACCATTTGTAAGTACTAAACTACCGTTTGGTATTGATAATGAAGGGAAATAATGGACTTGCAAATCCCAAACACAATCTTTAAGGAAGGAATTGAATAGGACTGCCAATTGCCAATATTCATATATTTAGATAATGAATTTGCCCTGAAGAAAAAAATAGAAGAAAATTCCAAGATGCTTGGTTGTAATTAGTAGAGTGCAAATGATTGTCATCCTAGCAGAGACATCAGTGCAATCAAATTGTTCATAAATGTGATATTGATAGTAGGGCATTTCCGTAAAATAGTAAACCTTTTGGTCAAAATTAAAAAATCACACAAACATAACAAATGTGGTCTCATTTAAAAGCTAAAATACTGAAATGTATGAATCTAAAAGAAATAATTTCATATAGTGCATCGTTGCATTGTGGCAAGGCACTGAAGTTGCCATGGTAACCAGAGACAATTTTGTCAAGTTTACAAAGTTCAAGTTTGAGCCAAACTTTATACCAAATTTAAGCTTTGAAAAATTTAAGTTTGTTAGTGTTTAAGTTGTGCTTATGTAAGGATTCTTAAAAGACAAAAAAAATTTACAGATTGGTTTATTTTTTTTTTACCAATAAATCAAAAGTAGGCACTTGCAAATGTACGTCCGACCCCTTTTTAGGTACACTTTTTGTTTAAAACAAAACAACAGCAGATAAATTTTTCCTAAGTTAGATGCAAAGCAAGCTCAATGTGTTTAATATATAACCCAAAAGAAAGCTCACCGCTTATCCAGTATTTCATGTTAAAGGGGGGTCGGACGTTCAGGTTTTTTGTACGTCCGACCCCCTGTACGTCCGACCCCTTTAAGACTTGTTTTTATAATTTTTTTTTTTTACTTCGTTGATGCTTTTTGCAAAATTAAAGTATCACACTATCATTTACCCATGCATATCTTTCAAAATTAAATACACATTTCAATTTTAAACCAAATAAACATTGACATTTTGTTGTTCTTTTTAACCTTTAGAAAACTAGGGGGGTCAAAATAGCCCTTCTCCCCCGACGTTTTACGCAATAATCTTGAAATGGATGATGATATCATGGCATCATTTTGTACCATGTTACTTTGAAGTTGTATAACGTTTTAGACCAAAATTTTGCAACAAGTCGGCTTACTATCATGACAATGTGGATTTTTGTAGCAACTAATGGTATCAGAAGCACATTACTTGCCAAGTAGATTTGTGTAGACACACCAAGTATCGGAGATAGTGTTCCTTCATGAAATTCAAAAACGCTGATTATTTTTTCGCATCTTTATCATTGTAATTGAGTAATTTTGTGCTAAACGCATGGTTGCATAATGTCTGTAAGTAAAATTTCACTAATTAAATCCCCCAAAACCAAGAAATATGTAAGCAAATTTGATTTTGTGGTACAAATCAATGGGAATTGTCTATTGTCCATGAAATTCATAAAATGCTCATGTATTTTTTCATTTTCATAAAGCAATTGCTAAAAATTTTGTGGCTACTATGATTGATAGATGACTTTGATGAATTTTTCTTATAAAAAACAATAAAAAACAAAGTTATTTAAAAAACAAAGAAATACATAAGAAATTTAATAAACAAAGAAAAACAAAGGAAAAAATTGTCTTTGCCATTTTTTGTAATGAAAACAAATCAATTAATCCATAAAGAAGCTTTCTGAGAGAAATTATCAAATTCCAAGTTAGATTAGCCATTTTATAGGACAAACATTACTTATAGCTTGAAAATTAACAAAACTCATTATGGGGGTCGGACGTACACTGTCTGAATTCGTCTCAACTTTAGTCAAGTATAACACTTAACCTGGGACAGACTGATTTGTTAAATCTCATGTATTTGAAAGACAACTAACCAAACATTATGTACCAAAAGATTCACCAATTTATAATTTGTAGGTTTTGTGTAATCGCTCTTCAAATGGGGTCGGACGTACAGTGTGCAAATTTTTCGCACGATGTACGTCCGACCCCTTCAACCTGTACGTCCGACCCCCTAAAGATCAACCTATAACTGAAACAAGGTAATGCGTGCCAATTTTTTTACTGCAGTTATTTCAAGATTCATCCTTTAGCTAGCAGCCCATATTAAAATTTCAGTACCTGCTTCACACAAATCAGAGAGATTTTGACATAAACTCTAAAAGTGTAAGAACCTGCTTTTGTCTGATGTACGTCCGACCCCTCATATTTTTGCTCATATTTTCTATTCTTCATATTATAGCCTGGTCTTGATATGGTGTAATGATGACCCAAGTCACATGTTATGATATACTGGAAAATTAAAACCATTGTTATTAAATCAAAGGAGATATGGCTCTTAGATGTGTCCGAATGTACGTCCATCCTTTATGGAATGCCCCAGTAGTGATACCCCAGTTCATTGGCATTATGGAACATACTGTAGCTTGTCATGTTTGTAAAGGAATTGGGATTACGTACAAATATATGAATTTTAACATCTTTTTATGAAAATGAAAATGAAAAATCTGTTACATCCCATTTTAACCTCTCTAAATAATCCCTTTCCTTCACTTAATAATAATAATAAAAAAGTCCGCCTTGGACTATTTAACATAACAATGTCAAAATTGTGAGCTTTGGTATTTGTTCCTGTGTCATTGTGTCAATGCCGGTAACCAGTGATGGCCTGGTGGTATTGTCGCAGCTCGGATAGCTGTAGATGGCGGGTTCGAAACCTGGTTCATTTTTTCCGACATGTTTGTTAAAATAATTATAGATCAGCAGTTGCGATCTAAAATACAGAGAGAGGCAAATGAAAAATCTTTTACATCGCATCTTTTTAGTGATTTGTATGGTTGTTTCACAATAACATTGTTTTAGATTACAAACTATAGTGTAGGATCAGGTCCCAATTGTAATTTCAAACATTGACAATTTGTGGGAGGTAATGATGTCATGGGTGATGATCAATCAGAAGTAGAGTGACTTCCATCCTTTTCTTGACCCTAGTTTATACATTACAAAATGCACAACACCAGTCATCTGTAATGTATGGGTAGACTGCATGGTACATGTAGGTTTCCTCTAAATGAAAGTATGACCTAAATAATGGGTTCTCAATTATTATTGTTGAAGCGCCAAATTTGTCATAGAGAATTTGTACTGCGCCACTATCCAACATGCGAAGCGAGTGGAGCAAGCGAAGCATCGCAGTGTGGGGTCCTGAGGCCCACTTAAGGGCCCCTGACGGGGGTCGAGGGGGCGGAATGTGGCGGATGCCCCTGAAACTTTATATGAGGCCTTTTAAGTGGCCCAGAATCGATCTAATCAATGTCAACTACGGAAATGCAATTTTGAACAAACTCCACAATTTATTTTATTTTTGTAGTGGCTTCCATATGGCACTTTGGCAGGCCCAATGCACCAAAAATGGCATGCGCACCACTATTTGAGAACCCCTGACCTAAATAGAACTTACAAATTGTGAATTGACAGCACTTGGACAGATGGTGGACACAAAGTGGACTGACATAATTTTGCCATGGCAGTGGCGCCCTTGTCCAACATGCTCCACCAGAGTGTCAGATCGGGGGTCTGCCACTTTGGGGGAAACCCAATAGACCGAGGGTCCTTTACACCGAGCGTCCTAACAGATTTTGTCTGATAGACTGATCATCAAAAAGGTTCTGGTAGACCAACTTTCAAAAAGGGTCCGATAGACCAATTAATAGCGGAAAGGGTCTCATAGACAGAGGGTCCGATAGACCGATTATCAAAACAATCTGATCAGTCTATCAGAACCTTAGTCTATCAGCCCCTCAATCTATTGGACCCTCGTTTTATCAGACCCTTTATTGAATGTTGGTCTACCAGATCCTTTTTGATTTTGGTCCGTCAGACCCTCAGTCTATTGGACCCTTGGTCAATTGGACAGTCTGGACCCACAATATTGACCCTTCAATCTATCCGACTGTACTTGCCACTTTTGCCTATGTAGACTGGGGCCACAACTTACAAATTACTCCCCATGTATGCATCCCCCATGTCCATTCTCGTGTCCATATATCTACACCTTGTCCATACTCTACTGGGCGTTAAAAGCCCTTGCTAATAACCAGTGTCCATTACCAAAATTCGAGGTAAACTTTTTCTCGAATTTTACTGCTTGAAAGTGAACTTGTTTGTGAAATGGGTCTAGTATCCAAACACTGAATGATAGGTCTAGTCTGTCTAGCCCACTGGTCTTGTCCAGGACAAGGGCAGGATTTAATGGCATCATGATAAGGTGCTACTGCAGGCTCATCGGGCAGTGAGCCAGAGCCAGAATATGCTAATAACTAAATCTGGTTTCATAAAAACAACAGATAATCAAAATTAACTAATTGACAAACTCGAAAATAAATAAACCTGTCCAAAAACACCACTGAAAGAATATGATACTATTAACCTCTTGGATCCCAGTACTATCATACAGTAATCATCCCACCCGTATGGTAGCATATTTTATATTTCCCAGTATTTCCCGGTAAAAAGGCGGTAAATACCGGTATTTGCCGGTATTTCCCACCCGTCCGGGAAATAAGGCAACTGTCCGGGAAATATGCCAACCCTGGTCCGAGGTGCAATTGTTTGCGGCGCTTCTTGTTACAACGATATTATGATATGAATTTACCCCCCACAGAAGTATTAGAGCATTGCTAAAACTTAGAAAAAAAAGGTAGAACTCACCCAAATCCGAGATTTTCTTCCGACTTTATTCTTCACGGAATTGCACGGAGATATTTTTTGCGTGTTATGTCTATATGAGTCGCTCCCAGTGATGTAATCGCAAATTACCGGAAGGTAATCGGAAAGTTCAAGTCAAAAGACGCGATCCCAGTTCGATCCGATCAAGCAACTACGGGCGCACGTCCGTTCATGGCGTGCTGTTCGCCAGCGCGATCTCGCATGTGCGATGGAATGAAATGGATCGCGTCTTTTGCTTGAACTTTCCGATTATCATTTCCGAGTCATCGCTGCGACGACTCCACATAGACATAACACGCAAAAAACATCTCCGTGCAATTCCGTGAAGAATGAAGTCGGAAGAAAATCTCGGATTTGGGTGAGTTCTACTTTTTTTTTCTAAGTTTTAGCAATGCTCTAATACTGTCTGTGGGTGGTAAATTCATAGCATAATATCGTTGTAACAAGAAGCGCCGCAAACAATCGCACCTCTGACCGGTGTCGCAACCCACGAGAACAAATGTGTATAGTTGATCGTTTCTTGAGGCTAAGACAGGATAACATAATTCATAAATCTATTTCTATCAAAATAACGGGTCTTGTATTTCAATATATTTCCACCAATTTTGGTTATTATCCTCACAATAACAACGCGTGTCCTCTGATCAGTTCGATCTTCAGGTACGAGAGGGCGCTACTGTGCTTGTGAACACAGATAATTATTTGAAGTCAGAGAGAATAAGAGTAAAAATATAAATAGAAAGTCTCAAACGTACAAAATTAAGGAGAATTTGCTAGAGCTGCGGATCGGCCGATCCGATCTTTCCGATCTCCCCGATTTTTCACTATTTTCCGATCTTTTCCCGATCCCCGATCTTCAAGACCAGATCGACAAGATCGGTAACATTAGATTGTGTTTGATTCTGAAATAAATGTCAGGCGTTCATTGTTACGTTCAGTAATGAATTTATGGTAATATTCGGTTTCCTTTGATGCTAAAATATGTCGGGGTTTGTTGTTGCGGTTTGAAATTAATTATGTTGACATTCGGATTTGTATAAAACTAAAACAAACGTCGGGGATTTGCTGTTACGTTCGGAAATAAATGGTAACATTCGGTTCCTTACAGCGTCGGAAATACCCGGGGGCGACGCGTGATTGCGCCCTCGGCGGAGTCCAAATTGCCCCTTAAAATCCTCGAAATACAATTCTTTGGGCCAACCATTTTCTTCAGAGTCGGCCTCAATTTTTCTGCAGAAATTTTACGAATGTTCACACCCGTTTTTATCAAACATACCATTGGAAAATCGCCAATATTTAGCTCTGTATTTCGTCAAACATAAAAGTCGGGAGTTCATTTGTTACCAGTCAAACATGAATCCTGCTAATATTTAGTTCCGTATAATGGTCAAAACGATGGTCGGGGGGTTCGTTTCTTACCCGTCAAACATGAATCCCACTGGTATTTAGTTCCGTATTTTAGTCAAAATGAACCCTCGACCATCGTTTTGACCATAATACGGAACTTAATAGTAGCGAGATTCATGTCTGACGGGCAGGTAAGAAACGAACCCTCTACCATCACTCTGACCATTATACGTAACTAAATAGTAGCGGGATTCATGTCTGACAAGTAAGAGACGAACCCCGACCATCGTTTTGACCATTATACGGAACTAAATAGTAGCGGGATTCATGTTTGACGGGTAAGAAACGGATCCCCGACATCGTTCTCACCATTATACGGAACTAAATAGTGGCGGGATTCATGTCTGACAGGTAACAAACGAACCCCCGACCATCGTTTTGACCATTATACGGAACTAAATATTAGCGGGATTCATGTCTGACAGGTAACAAACGAACTCCCGACTTTTACTTTTGACAAAATACCGAGCTAAATATTGGCGATTTTCCAATGATATGTTTGATAAAAACGGGTGTGAACATTTGTAAAATTTCTGAAGAAAAAATGAGGGCGACTCTGAAGAAAATGGTCGCCCCAAAGAATTGTATTTCGAGGATTTTAAGGGGCGATTTGGACTCAGCCGAGGGCGGAATCGCCCGTCGCCCCGGGTATTTCCGACGCCGATGTTACCGTAATTCATTTCCGAATGTAACAGCAAACAGCCAACATTTATCTTGGCATTATATGGGAGCTGAAAATTGTCGTAATTCATTTCTGAACGTCAAACAAAAAAATCTAAGATTTCCGATCTTTTCCGATGCCCGATTTATCGGCCAATGTGCGCCGTCTGATCTCCCGATCTCCCGATCCCGATCTTTTTCTCCCGATCCGCAGCCCTAGAATTTGCTTTTTTGTGAGAAAGAAAATAAAAATAACAAAAACGAACATTGGTGGGCTGTGTTATTTGCTAGTACCAAAGTGTGCATGTATAGCTAATGAATTTTGGTGCTGTTAGGGGTGAATATTATTACATTATTTAGTAATATGATAATTATATCAGTGCGGATTCATTACAGAAGTACTATAGAGGCTTATGAGGACAGATAAAATCTTTTCATTCTGTGAACGAAAGATATAATGGCCCTCTGGATATTTCTGTTCTCTGAATTTAGGAGTTTGTAGATGTTTCTTTCTGAGTCTGTATCCGTTTCTGCCAGGAGCATTGCTCGCTCTATCAGAAATTTGGTGCATTCCAAATAATGGTAAGTCGTTTCTAAAACATGACGGGTGTCACATAAGCCTGTTTGGTGCTTGCCTAGTCTGGCTAGATAGGCGTTTAGAGTGATACATCCCATCCTTATTCTATGGATGATTATTTTGTTGTATCTATTGTGAGTTATACAGTTAAAGGTGGGGTGAACTGTATGTTGCATCTTGAAGGAGAGTTTGACTTGTCCCATCTATCCTGCCATAACTTATTAATAGCAGAGTTGATTGCAGGCTTTATTTCTTGTATTGTTAACTTGTTTTGAATTTCAGTCTTATTGATATTAATTAAAGAGCAGATTTGGCAGACTGGTCTGCGATTTCATTTCCCTATAGACGGGTGTAAGGGATAATATAGTATCTATTGCACTATATTCCCCGTATAGGTATGTCTGACACTTGCTTGCTTTGCCAGTTCCGTGTGCGTGCGATTAATTGACAGACTTGTTGTAACTTGTAAGTCATCATGGAAATGGCATGTCATGGTCATTAATTATAAGTTATAATTGTGCGACATGCACAGCTCCTCGTCCTACAGATTAATGTCTAGTGGTAAATTGCCTTGGACTTGCTAGCTTGTTGAGGTAATGAATTAAAATTCTTTTTAAGCAAAAAGGTGGTGGTTTCCTGTGTAAAAACAGGGTGTAAAATTCCCACCCCCCCCGTTTAAGTTTAAACACCCAAAATACCCCCTCCCCCTGCATATGGGGGACACAATACAACAATTGGGGAAGAGTGATGATAACTATGTCTTGACTAACCAAAACTAACACATTTATCCCATTATCAGTCTATTTATTTCTCTTATCCTCTCTCTCTCTATAAATTTCCTCCATACAAATTACAGATATCACAGAAACGAATGACAAAGTACCCCGTTACCGAAACTTACCCACTGATTGCAAATTTTCAAGGCAGCCATCATGCTTTAACCCCAACTGAACATTGTGTAATGTCCGTAAGTGAAGATCAGTGTTCCAAGCGAGAGTTATCACCATGCCAACTCAGACAAACGAACCGCAGATAGTAGATGTATGGCAATGCAACCTGGAGGATGTGTTCAGGAAAATTAGGGTCATCGTGCAAAAGTACAAATATGTTGCCATGGTAAGTTACTTATTATTTTGTTAATACAGTAGTTGTGCTTTGTTTTATTTTTGTCTTGTTTTTATTTTGTTTGTTTTTTATTATTTTGTTTTTATTGTGCTTTTTGTTTTGTTGTTGACATCAACCACAATTATCATGCATGAAAATAGTTTTATTTTATTTTTAAAAATTTTATTATCAATTTGAATTTATTAGAATGCTTTAAGTTGATTTTTGTTGTTACAGTGGTCTCCGCTTAATGGGGTAACATTTAAAGGGGTACTACTACTCCTGTTTAATGGGTAAATTTTAGCAAAACATTTCTTATGTTTCTTTTTGAAATTTTCTCCATTTAATAGGGTACTCCTGTTAAAGGTATTGGCTAACATTTATCACAGTTAAAAAAATCTGAGCCACATGATTCCCCATGCTACCAGTGTCTTTGATGAGGTCTAAAAATGAAGCCCTGAAAAAAATTGTATTTCAGAATGATTATTTAGTGCTTTAAATAAGTGAAAATCATAAGTTGACCAGATTCACTTGCCCATTTCCTCCCATAGACTTACTGTGTGTACACCTAGGCTATTAAAACTCGCCCAGAGTTTTGTTTATTCATGCATAACTTGCCATTGGCAGTGTAACATTCCAAACTTTTGTATTCTAGGGTGTTTATTTGTCCATTTGAACACTACTTTGTAGCTCAAATATCAAAGTTTGACAATTTTTTAAATTGAAGTTCCACAATGTTAGCCAATCACTTTAAATGGGTGGAAAATGCCTTGCAAATATTTACCCAATTAAGTGGAAAACACTATTATTATCGTTATTATACAATTGAGTGGACTGTATTTTCAGCAAAAAAAATGCCAAAAGTTACCATACAAATCATAAAAATTGTGTTCTTTAGTTTAGTACAGGTTGATTTTCACAAATTTATTTCCATCCAGGGTCTCAGATTCCTCAACTGTGCCCAACATCTTTATAACTTAGTAACTTAAAGCGAGATTTCATTCATACTGTGAGCCAGTTTAGCCTGCAAGTTACTGTCATGGGCAGAGGTACATGTACTGTAAAACTATACTTTCGCGTGCATAAATCTTTCGCAAATCACAGGCCATGAATATAGCGAAATTGGTAGGAAGAAATATTTGGGTGTTTTATTAATAGATAAGCACAACAATTTACAGAAAATATTTGAAACACCTTTTTAGCTCACCTGAGCCAAAGGCTCAAGTGAGCTATTGCGATCGCTTTTTGTCCGTCGTCCGTCGTTCGTCGTGCGTCGTGCGCCGTTCGTCGTGCGTCGTGCATAAACTTTCATACATTTTCAGCTTCTTCTTCAAAATGCATGATTGGATTTGGCCCAAACTTGGCAGGAATGATCCTTAGGGGGTGGGGATTCAAGGGTCCTCAAATGGTACACCTGGCCCCCCTAGGGGCCCAGGGGCAGGACCCTAAAGGGCCAAAAGTAGGTAGTTTTC
>JZLH01S0392473.1:0-10481 GCA_001188425.1 Eucidaris tribuloides | reverse complement strand
GGGTTAAACAGGCAATGTCATTTCCCAACTTTGCTACTTTTTCAACTCCACTGATCCTTGGAACACCTAAATATTTTCTCGTTACAGTGTGCTGTAAAATAAGCTATTGCAGACAAACCACAGGAATGTGCTCGCTTTGATAAAAAATAAAGACAATATGAGGAATTGCAATTTGTCTGCCCAGCTTATTATATGGCACGCTACGGCGCAAGAATATCTCAGTGTTCAGAAGATCAGTGAAGTTGAAAAAGTAGCAAATTGGAAAAAGAATGTTCTAACCAACAAAACAAAAAGACAACAACATTTTGCCGATAATGATGAAGAAATTAACGATTGCAAGTGTTGCATTCTTTCTGGGCCTGCCTGTATAGTATGTCTCAAAAAATTAAACTAATTTTAGGTATTAAAGTTTCCCAAAAGGTATATGTGTGTGGTGTGAATTCATATTTAATCAGAATAAATATTCTTTCAACTTAACTTTATGTCGTGTAATTCACTTTTGTCATTCCAGAGTTATGATTATTTGTGTGAGGTCAGTCGAAATCACCTTAGTGCCCAGATATCAGACTCAATGGGCCACAAGCAGGAGTGGAGATTTTCATGTATCTAGTTGGGGGGGGACGAAAAACTAAGAAGGTGAAATAATAATAATACCCTTGCACGGGGAAAAAAGTGCCCCGAGGATACATATACATGTATATTGTTAAAAATTAGAAAGTGTGAACTTGTAATCCCCCTCCCCTTCATTACTGAAGTTTGATAACCTATTCCATCACATTTATCATTTGAATTTGTTTAGCAGATAAGAAAATATATCAGAAATGCTAACAAAATATAAAAATCAATATTAAAGGCATCGTTTAACTATGTTTTCAGTTTTTAAAATCTGAGCTTCATCATTCCTCATGCTACCAGTGTCACTGTTAAGGTCTAAAAATGAAGCCCTGAAAAAATTGCTGTTCAAAACGATCATTAAGTGCTTTTAAAAAGTGAAAGTCGTTGAGCAACCATTCCTGTTCTCCCCCATAGAGTGCTGTGTGGCAGAATTTTTGTCAGCTGAGAATAATTCATGTGCCGATTTTTATCTGTATATATTTTACTAGTGACAGCATAACTGTCTAAACTTTTGTGTTCTAGGGTGTTTATATGTCCATCCAAACACTGTCAGATAGCAAAGTTTGACAATTTTTTAAAATGGGGCTTCCACAATGTTATATAGTGTCTTTAAGCTTTGAAAATCAAGGGGGGATGGGTCCCCCCCCCCTCCCCCCGCAGAACGCAGCCCATTGCCACAAGTAAAAATTGATGACGTTCTCTCTAGGGGAACCAGTGGCACTAACAACAGAGAGGTTTTGTGACCTTGGGTGATCCTTGTGTTCTTTGTTTTCATTTTCATTTTATAAAATTGAATTATGATTTTTTTTCCCAATATTTATATGTAGATCCAAAGGGTAGGACCACAACACCAGGCAGGAAGTGATAGCCTCCTCACTGTACAGACATTCCTAAAAATGAGAGAGGTAATTTGTTAGTCATTATGCTGGATGAATTTGGAGAATGTCAGTTGAAGGGAGAAGGCGCCAGCAACTAACAGGCATAAGTTAAGAAATAAAGTGGCATTGAGAGTATTGTGAGAATTATGGTATATGGTGATAAAGATAGCCTAAATAAGGACTACTGTGTGACACTCACACTCAGCAAGGCCCTATAAATTAGTTAATTTGTGTTTATTTTATGTCTTGGCAAGCCTTATCTTAAGATAAAACTTGCAGAAACAGTCATAGGGGGGAGGAGCTTATCGATTCAAACAGTGCATACATTACTACGGCGTGACTAACACAAGTCGGGTGGTATGCATCGGTCATGCTTGGTCATTTTCAGCAATGAGTACATGCGATCTGATTGGTTGGCAAGAACTCAAATGTTTTCTTAACTTATGCCTGTTAGTTGCCGGTGCCTTCTCCCTTTAAGGTACACTAACAATTGAAGGCTAAATCGCAAACAAGGACTTTTCTTCAGCTTCATTGATAGTCTTAAAGGCTCTCTGTCAAGAAGCAATTCAACCACGGAGGTGAGGGGTCGTGGCTTAGTGGATAAGACCTTGCCTCCCGATTAAGAGATCTGAGGTTTGAGTCCAAGCCATGGTGGGTTTGTCCTTGGGTAAGGCACTTCGTCCCCATTACCACGTCCCTCGGATAAGACATAAACCCAGAGGTCCAGTGTTAAAACAGACATAAAGTCAACCCAGTGAAGAACCCGCACCCTTCATTGAAAGAAGAACAGTGAAATCCGTAGTTGTGGTCACATATTGATATACTCATTAGAACATGGGGCTGGAAGCCGTTGGGTAATAGTGATTACTGTGTTGTTGTGTTGTGGACTGCATACAATGTTATTTGACAAGTTTTGTTGTTGAAATGTTGGGCAAGTATGGGCAAGTTTTGAGATGGTTAGTGACAACCTTTGTTTGAAAGTTATGTATAAAATTTGAATATATTAGTAAACAGGTCTATTTGTTCATGTTGTCAAATTTGTTCATTTTTATCAACAGTGCTATTTTGAAGACAACATCGACGACGACAAGTACTGTGGACATTTATACGGTCTGGGCTCCGCTTACATGCAGAACGGAACAGCGTACACGGAAGAGAACAACACAGTGCCAACCACGACCACAACGTAACCCTTCCCCTCCCTCCACCTTCCTCCCCCTCCCCCCCCCTCCACACACACACACATACAAATCCTCTCACACACCCACACTCACACACACACACTCTCAAACAAATCTCTGTTCCTTTCCACATCTTTCAAATTTTCTACCTGGAATTTATGCACAATGTCTCTATTCCTTGAATGTATGACAAAATGACTTAGGTATACTTTCTTTTCTACAATAATAGGACATAAATGGTTTGCCTTGTTAGAAAATACCAACATTTAGTCATTTTTATACTCAGAATAACTTAGTCATAAGTCACCAGATCTTACCTTACCTCATTAACTTCACTTGATGGAACAATGATTTTTTTTTTTTCGTTTAAATGACAACTTTGATAGATCTTTGGGGAGCACTTATATGAGATGAACCCTAAAATACTGTTGTTTTCCAATAAATGTCTACTTGGAATGAGTGATAAGTGAATGATTTTAAAAAATGACAAATTGATTTCATTTCAGTGTGATGAGTGTCATTCTTTCAGAATGATCAACTTTTGCATAATTATCAAACAAGTGTCTACCTTTTCTGATATAGCAAGGAAACAAAGAAGTAGAAAATACTTTATCAAATGAAGAAGTAGACATACTATTATCAAATGATAAGCCAATAGTATAAGCTCAGTTTGTGAACTCCCTCCCTACTAACATTTCTAATAAATGAAATATTGCAAAATTATGTGTGAAATATAATCAGCTAAAATTTGACCTACTCCACAAATAAGTAAAGGAATTTCAGTCTGTATCAAGTATACACCCCACAGTTCCAATCTAGATTATTGAACGCCTGTAGCTGAAAGTATTTCCCCAAATCCTAGCACTTATCCCTACCCTGTTATGTACCACAATGCTCAAAATACATGTCAAGCTATTTTTGAAACAGATTTGCATATTTTCCACAAGAGAGTTTTATTCAACGTTCAGTAATGCGTTCGTTCATCTGTATCTGTTCGCTCCTTGCTCTATGTTGTTTGTTGTTTCATCGTATTCATTTTCAAATCTGTTGGTCGGTCGGCGGTTGGTTGGTCCGTACGTCTGTCACATTTTCCTGTCCACTGTTTTACGAAGCTACTGCACAAACGTCGATAAGCCATGTCAGCGGGAGTCAGGGTGAAATTAGATCAGAAGCAAGATGCAACGTCATTATCTTTGCACAAACGTCCGAGCTGCTTCCCATCTCCATATCAGTTGGATTCACAACTACATTTTCCAAGAATGTCAAATCTGCCGGTATTATGCAAAGTGTCAATTTCATATTGTGCATACATGTACATTTTTTGAAAGGGGGTGGGTGGTGGTGTTTTGTCTCTGATGAAAATACCATTCCCCACTCCAGGTATGCAATACGTAGCAACTGATCATTGTCGATTGCATTGCACTGAGAGATTTGTATGTGACATATACTGCCCTCCAGGGATGTCATAGCAGACTTCTTGCAGAATCGACAGTTTGGTCCAAATTGGACTGCTGTAATTCTCTGTGAAAGAGCAAAAATGAACAGTGTACATTGCGCACTTGCAGCGATCAGTTTACAGCTGCAAAGTTTGTCATTCTACCCACTTAACAAATTTACCCTCTACATTTTATGCGTGGAGGTTAATACAAAGTCGTTTAATTCAATTCAGACCAAGAACTGGGTAAACAGTTGATAATATTGTCAGTGCTGGTCCTCGGGGTAGTTGATCTGGAGGGCTTGTTAGCGCTGCAGATTCTTCTAAACTTTGACCAATCGGCAGATCCCATATTGGGTTCTCCCACTTTTCACAGGGACGAGCCATAAGACGTAGTTGATGTAAAAACTACGCAATATTTGTGCCTTCGTTCCGTGGAGAAAAGTTCAAAAAAGAAAAGAAAACTATTGACAGTATGTCAATGGGTATAGCACTATGACGCAAATGTGTAATAAGTTACTACAGTACTAAAACTTTATAATTAAGATGAAAAAAATCCAGACACACACAGAGTATTAAAGTATCTTATTTTAAGCTTGGTAAAGGACCACAATATTTGAGTAAAAAAAAAACACTTCTATTGAACTTTTTTAATTGACTGAATATTTGCAGTGGATGTATTTTGTAGAGATGTATTTTGTGAATTTGCTTAAATTCGGTGCTGCATATTCCGTCAAACAGTAAACTTTTGCTTCAACTGTCAATAACTGGAAATGGACATTCATCCTTATATTTGGATTTCACATAAAACACGGTTAATTGTTTGATGCAAAACCTTGTCGTATTAATTATACTTAAAGCACTATTTTGGATTCAGCAAACCTACAATTGTAAAAATCCTACTTTGAACAAATGTGGTCAAGTCATTCAAGAGATAAGATTTTTTTTTGAATAAATTATATGTCACTGTTTGTAGATTACTTCTCTGTTTAAACTGTGATATCACACTAGAACAACTCTCCATTAAATTTGAATAAAGATTTTCATAAATTTTCCTTTTTCTGAGCTGTCAACAAAGCAATTAACCTTATGCCTTGCAAAATGCATGCATATCAATCTTATCCCTCACTTACCTGAGAAACAAGAGGAAGATATTTTCATTATTAATGGAAAATGACAATTTGTGAAAATTTTATTCAAAGAAGTAGAGACTTGTTTTGCTATGACAAGTAGAGTTTCCATCTACAGAGGGTGACATACAGATTTATGCAATCTTTTGAAAAATCATCTCTCGAATAGCTCAATCAAATTTGCTCAAACTTGCAATGTTGGATTCCTTAAAAAATGTTCCGGATTATTTGAATCCTTGATAATGTTTCCAGAAACTTCTTCAGAATAAATATGTTGAAATAATTAAAATCTTTATTATTTCTAATTTCTGCTGTTTGACCATCTACCTACCTACCTACGTACCAGACTTGCCAGTGTAATTAAATACCTGTATATGTGTTGAAGTTGAGGAATTATATAATCAGTTTTATAGTCATTTTTCAGCATTTCTGAAACAAGATGATGATTTTTTTTTTTAAATCACAATTCCTAAAATGCAGTCAAGATTGTTTAAAACTGTGTCTTTTTCACTCTTCAACTGGTAATTGTGGATCAATTTGGCAAGGTATTATTGTTTTGGCATGATCTAAATATGAAATGAAATATCATTTTATACGCATTTCATTGTCATTATTGACTGTACACCCCCAAACTTCTGTCCATAAAAAACAGACTCAATATTCAGTCCTAATTATAACACACATTTCTATGCGGTATGCTAATTATTGCTAAACTACCGCCAGGCTTGAAGAGTGGTAAATGTCCCGACAGAAAGCCATTAAGCCATACAATTTATACTGCATCCACATCCTTCTGCTACTACACAGATAGAAGTGCACTATTGATAAACTTGTGGTTGGTACAACCACACTGTACTGTGGTATTCTGGTTTTGTTAAAACTTTCACGGATCTAGGACAGTTTATTCCCTGGACAATTACCCCTAGGACATTTACACCCAGGACAATGAATAACACCCCCCCCCCCTCCATATAGTCCTTTTGGCAACTTCTTAGGGGCAATTATCCAGCAGGTAATTGTTGGGGTGGTAATTCTCCTCAGGGTAATTGTCCAGGGAGTAATTGTCCTTGAGGGGTAATTGTTAGATGTCCAAGGGCAATCATCCAGTTCACATAGCTCTATGGACTTGCACACCGTAGAATATGTTTGGTGCAGACTTTCGCTAAATATTGTGATCAATGTAATTGTTTCACTGTATGTACACACATGTTTGGGTCCGATTATGTTTTTCTCTGCCGTATATGCCCTCTGTCTTGTATAACCAACGACCACGCTGTCTCGCCTCGTGCGTAACTTGTCATCTTGATTCATCATAGCATCGACAGGGATGTAAATATTTCTGTACAGCCGATGAGAACTTTATCTCGTGAACATTTTTGATATCTCGTACTCCGTGTACTGTCCAATACTATGATTTGCATTATGGAACATACTTTGTATTCTTTCTTCCCTCTTGAAGTCGAGTAGACAAATGATTCAGGGACTATGTCATCAAGATCTGCTTTGGCTGTGCCGGGATCTTGATTGACGACCAGTTTTGTTTGCGTACTCTACTTCTTCTTCTTTTTTGTCTTATTAATCATTATTTGATGAGGAGGAATGGGAACACCATTCATAATTGGAGCTTCAACACTCAAGGTCCATGCATGAACCACTGTGTGAAGTGATTTTTGCAAATAAGGGATTCGTATAGAATTCTTCCAAGATACATTACAATGTACAAATCATGCAGATTTTAAGTTCATCATTTCCAAGGAGCATGAATACTTGCAAAATACCTTTTAAAGCTCATCAGATTTCCAGTGGTATATATCATAAATTCAAACTCTGAAGAGTTAAATTTATAATAATTTTTAGATTAAACCTGTGTACAATTAGAATTGCTATGTTAATGCTATCCACATAAGCTATGGTTTATGATTTCTCTCTTCATATTGAAGACTTATTTTTGTAACTAATCAGCTAAACCGTATGATATAAATAACACTCAGTTGCTACCCCTAAGTCTGACTTTTTTCCAAGTTATGTCATATCTACCTCTGAAACTTGTATTTGATTGTCGTCAGAATCTAATTTGAGTTACTCCTGACCCCCCGCCTTTGTGAAAACTTGGAAAATGGATTTAATTTGACTTGAATATACATGTAGTGGAAAAGGGGTACATGTAATTCAGGTGTAATCCAGAATATGTGTTAATTTCAAACCAGGGGAAAAGGCTAGCATTCCATTAAGTACAGCTGATTTTCCTTTTCTTTTAAATAGAGCATTATTACCAAGAATACACACATATAATCCCTGCTCTACCAAAATATTTCACCAATTTATTTGAATCTATCATCTGTGAGTAGTTTTTTTTTTATGTTTGATCTAAAGCCGCAACTGTAGAAACAGATGTGTGCTGTCCCCATTCCTCATCATGAAATAATTGTATTACCATTGAATTGTTCTTGAATCTGAATAACCTTTGTCCGTTTCCTATCTCTGTTATCTTCGTTGATTCTGAACAAAGCAACATACACACAAATCAACAGTGCATAAATAGTGCAATAACTTTCCAAAGTTCTGTAATGGTCAATGAATTTCCTAGTTAATACACTTGAAATGGTAATTGCATTAGTTTCACTTTCAAAGTAAGAAATAAAGATGGTTGTAAAATGTCCTTTTATTTGGGAGAAGCCGCAACATGGTTGTGTATCAAATATTCTATTAACCTGTTGCCTCCGAGATTCTGAAAATCCCATAGAGTTAACACAGAACACATCCTGTTCCTGTAGCCAACGGGTTAAAAAGGCTCTTGTATGTATCATTGGTTCATGCTTGTAAAATGGATGAGACGTGCACATTTATGGTATCATTGGTATGTATTTATCAGCGATAAAACTATGATTTGTAAGATCAAAGTAATGCTTGCAGTCAAAAAATATCACACACCCCACTCTGAAACCCACACCCTCCATTTATTTCTCTGGTATGAATTTGATTGATCAGCTGTAAAAGTTAAAAAAGTCTTCATTATTATTAAATTTAAAATGGTGTGTAATTTCATTGTTTCTTTATGCAGATAACTTTGCATAAGTTGACCTCGCACAAGTCAAATGATCTTCTGTTTCAAATATTTTTGACAGTCCCAATTTGCTCTGTCTATTCAAAACAAAGTTTTTCTTAAAAGTTGAATGTGTAACACAAATTTTGCCCATATCGATATCCCAATGAGACCAAACGTGTTAAATCATTCGCCTAGGTCAAAGTGGCCACAAGAGTAATTTTGGATGGTTTTTAATGGATTGACCTGTAAAATCTCTGCTTTTCAGCTTGACCAAAAAGATGTCATCAATTTCCCCTGTTCTCTTTGCCTTTCTCATTTTCCCCCTGCATTTGTATTAATCATGACACATTTAGCCTCCATTTCCCTATATCTTTATCTCCAACATGAAAAAAATTTGTTGTGGCAAATTCAGTCTTATTATTTTCATGAAGTGTGAATTGGTTATTTCATGAATACAAACTGAATATTGGTGTATTTGCAATTTTATTCATTCCATCTGTGAAATTCATAGTTCTGTATTTATATAGATTTGAAAGATAAATGTTCTGATCTCATTTGAATACTACAGTGTAGTACACTACCAAGTGCAGTGGAGAAATTGTGTAATTTTCAAAGAGTTGCCAATTTACAGAAGTACAGAGATATCAAATCAGTTTGATTCATTTTATAGAGTGAATTCTAAAAACTCATTTTAATGATTAACATGTCGAGTGACCCTGAAATGTTAAGCTGAAAAGTGTGGTGCAATGTTACGTAAGGAATTGATCGTGCAAAAATTAGGAGGGAGTGGAAGGGTGGAGTGGTGTATGATGATCTTGTTCGGGGATCAAAAGATCTCTGTTACTGGACATGATTATATTAATGAAATTAACTTGTATCAAATAGTTCCAATAGTAGAAATGTTTAATTCTGAGATCTTCAAAATCCTGTAAAACCTCTCCATCAACCTTTTATTACCAATATTAACTTTTTGTCGTGTCCAGCTCGCACTGATACATTGCGACACCGTTGCGGAATTGTCGCTTAGCGTGAACCAAGCGATACCAAATTTACAGGGCCTTATATTCCTCTGTGTCGTATTTTCAGTTGTTTGTAATTGATAAAGTTTTCAGCATCCTAACAATCTTGTCCTTTCTTCATGTACTGTCCATATGAATTGTTTACTTTTTTCGTTTGTATGTGTGAAGTTGTTTTATTCCCTTGTAAATAAATGTAGATTACGTTCCCTCTTGGTATTGAAAGCAAAATTGATTTTGTTCTGAGTTTTTGTGTGTGGTTGTTTCAATTCATATTTGTGTATAAGAGTGCAGTAAATAATAAAAAATACATGTATCTAGTTACATTTATTAAAGGTAAATGACGTGATTGGGGGTAGTCCTCAACTTGGGCTGAAACTACTCTAGAATCAAGTAAACTATGCAAGGATTCTCCTGTGAAAATCTTGTAGTCAAACGTTGACTCATTCTAAAATAAACAATGTCAACATCACTCGTAGCACGGAAACCTGCTGTGTGGCTCTCTATGGGGCTTATTTTTATCGTCCCCGGAAAAAAATAAGATACTCCTTTGTTTATGCTTGATTCTCCTTAAAGACACTATATAACACTGTGGAAGACCCATTTAAAAAATTGTAGAACTTTGCAATCTGACCTATCTGACAGTGCTTGAATGGACAAATAAACACCCTAGAATACAAAAGTTTGGACAGTTATGCTGTCACTAGTGCAATATGTACAGATACAATTGGCACATGAATTTCCTATCGGGCGATAGGAAATTCTGCAACACAGCAGTCTATGGGGCAAAGCTGGAATGGTCTCTCAATGATTCTCACTTTTTTAAAGCACTTAATGATCGTTTTAAACTGCAATTTTTTCAGGGCTTCATTTTTAGACCCTATCAAAGACACTACTAGCAGTGGGAATCATGTAGCTAACATTTTTTTAAATGGAAACATTGTTATTCAGTGCCTTTAAGAAAACAAATTACAGACAAATCCTCCCAGGTGGGAGATCCACTCCTGCTAGTGTATAGTTGGTGTATATTTCAACTCATTTGGTTCTTGAGGCATTTTCAAGTTTTCCCAATCATGTCACTAACCTTTAAGTGCTTAAAACTCAAGATTTCTAGGTAGTACACAATTTAACAAGAAATTACAATAATGAATTCATAATTTATAAATTATATACCTACTAG
>JZLH01S0392390.1:17640-28786 GCA_001188425.1 Eucidaris tribuloides | reverse complement strand
TATTAAGCTGACGAAAAAAAAAAATTATTCTTAAACAACCAATCGCGATCCAAATTGTTTTCCGAATTCCAAGCCAACCGCCCCGAAAACGAAAAGTCCGCTCAGGCAGGCGTCCACGCTGCGGTTTTTGTAAAAATGACGGGATTCCAGAGACCACACCGGAAGAGATAGCCTTGATGACATCCGCCATGGGGGCAGAGTTCTTCTTAACTAGATCATCAGTCAGTCTGAATTTCTTAGATAGAAATGACGAGGAAGAACGTGCATTTTGTATAATCACTACGCACCATAATATCACAAACACACACACACATCACACCACACCACACATACACACACACACACACACACCCCACACGCACTTAAACACAGCACACACACACACACACACGATACACACACACACCACACACACACACACACACAGCACACACACGACTCACCTCACAACATAAGCCGAGTGTCATGTAAATGTAATACATTAATGTGTGCCCCCTCCACATCAGTTTAGGCAACACCACAGACACACTTATGCGACAAACTTCTAAAAAAAACGAAATACTTTCAAGTAATGTAATATTCAAAATGTCGAAAAAAATTATTTTCACATCCGTCATGGGTCTTTTTTTAACTAGTATCGAGATGCTCACGTTATTGTCGATTCCCTTTTCCTAGAAATTACGGCAGAGTTAAAACATTTCATACCATATCACACACACACACGACACCAGCACACGACAGACACACACACACAACACACATCACACACACACACACAACAACCCACACACACAACACACACACACAGGTTCTACACATACGGAGGGGGGCACTCTTAGCCCGCCTCGACTTTGCGGATTCACGCATTCGATATAGCGGAGGTAAAGTCGGCAGAAACATTAATAACAGTTATTGTTTTCTCAGAAAAACCTAATTTCTCGTGGTGCCCCTCTCTCCCCAATAATTATAACAGCAATTGCAGCTATCGTGAACGTATGACAATTATTTTAGGTATAGGTTTCATATTATAGTTCTTTCCATTGCTTCATGTGTTTATATTCCCTTCTTATTTACTTGATTTGCTCATACTACCCTCCACATTGCACCATTTTATTTACCTCAAACCAACATAATAAAGAATTGCAAGCTTTGAAACTACGATCAAAATGATTATTCGGTTTGCGAAAGCATTCACTCGGCAAGTGAATTTGGTCCCCCCCCTATACCTCCCACCCCGCAATAACCAACCCCTTGCCTATGAATAAAAGCATTGAAATACGATGGATAGCCAGGGAATCAACCCGTTGCATCATACCTACGTATACAATGAAACTTCCCCTCGATGCTTAAAACATGAACCGAAAATATCAAAAATTAACCATGGAGCGTCTACCCTTCCTTTTTAAGTTTTGTTACATAACAACATGAGAGTTGCCATTCGTTACAGCCTACATTAATCCACCGTTTACAATCATCACATGTGCATCGGAAAATATCTGCAGCATAATGCACCCCCCGATGGTACTAAACGACACTGAAACCTATCATTTGTTGTTTCTTTTTATTACTAATCCAAGAAGTATGGCAATACTGTAAAGATGATTTTCCCCCCAAATCCTAACTTTTCTGCTGACCTCCCATTTTTTTCGCGTATTATCACAGGCCATATCAAGGTATACAAAAATGCAGCCACCACCACCCAGTGTTACAGCCCGCCCGTCGGTTACACACATGGCGTCAGCCAAGGGCGCGGCCGAATCTCGGGGGCGGTCCGCCCCCCCTAGATTCCTCGCCCAAAAAACACACAATAAAAAGAAAAATGATGTGAAGCTGCCCACCCTTTCATTTCACCCCTTTTTTCTCTCCTTACTGTTGATACTATCTTACAGACCAATATACATTCAAGTGCGTCGGATTTATGATATTTTTTAATATTTTTTTTTTTTGATAAGCTGGTTAAGAAACGTCAAAAATTTTCGGACTCCCTCTGCGGCAGAAATTTGCATCCTACAGAGTTAACATATTTTGGTCATGCCAGACTGCGACGCAAAAGTGAATACTAGTATAATAATGATGATGATAATAATATAAGGTAATAATAAATAATAATAATAATCATAATAATAATAATAATAATAATGAAACATTTTTGTGTATAGCGCATAACACAAAGACAAACTTGCAGTGTCTCTAAGCACTTTTTAGAACAGAGATAGGTCCACAAAAGATTGTTGTGTATGTTTCTTGCAGTGCCTTGTGCCCAGACAATGTTTAAACAGCTCATGTTATTCACTGTATCTACATAAGAATTTTTGTTAAGTTGTTATTTTGCCTCGCGGATGCCATGCTTGCCTTCAAATGTTTTGTGAGTAGCCCCGTGGTACAAAATTGCCTGGAAAATTTTCGGCGCGCTGGCCGCGCAAAATTGCAATACAAAAAACAAAAGAACGCTCGTGATCAGTAGTGTTTTGTAATAATTCAATTTCAAGAATTGCTTCAGATTAATTATCAGATCCACATTTGTTCACTAAAGCATAGCAAACAACATTGTAGATTGCTAAAGAGACTCTGAAACTGCAATTTTTCCTCTCTCCTTCCCGGCCCTCGCGCCGCGCCACACCGACACGTCCGCTGCGCCTTCTTCGCCGTCTCCTTCTCTCTCTCGTATTCTGTGTTTGTCCGAGTGCATCGCCTGCGATTATTTTATATCCATTATATTTTCTTCTTTTCGTGAGTTTGGTTGTAAAAAATGTGATTTTTTTCGCACTGCCTCGCTCGCTTACGCTCGCCTACGGCTACGCCGGCTCGCATAATCTATATTTATATTTTTTTCGATACTCAGGCGGCCATCAGTCATCAGATACGTGGGGCCCTAACTTGCCACATAACATAATGATAGTAGACCTGACTACTCTAGTATTCACTGTATACTTGAATAGAAAAAAGATTTAGTGCGCACAACCAAGGTGAATTCAAATGCCATATCTAAAATCAGCACACGTCTCAAATAGTCATGATGAAGCGATAAGAAACGAATTAAGACACCTCTTTACCGTACAGCCTTACAGCTGCAGTCAGGATCCGCCGCAACAATGGGACCTTTGCAGCAATTGCGCCTGCTTATGTAGGCTATATGAGCACAATTTTTTGAGCCCCTCAGTATACCTTCTCGAAACAAAAAACTACATCTAGACATCCGCGCCTCTGGTAAACAAAACATATATGCCTTTCGATCCTAACCCTCCACTGAAGTTATTAAAAAATACGCGATCGAATTACAAAAAACCCTTCATGCACCAAAAAAAACACACACACAAAATCACACAAAAACGAATTTAATTGCCATCAAAATTCAATAAGCCCTCACCAGGTAGGCTGAGAGATGAGGACACCCCCTCCGCACACCCTCCCCCTCGCTCGCTTCCGCTTCGGGGCTTTTCGGGGCTCGGTCGCTTCGCTCCCTCGATAATTCGCACAACCCCATAAGATCAAAAATCCTGGCTACGCCGACTGCTGGTATACACCATGGACAAGTAAGCCAAGCCTACCATGGTCATACATTAGACTTTATGAAGCAATACACGTAAAACCTGTCCTTGCCACCAATTTAATTTAGAAAACACTAAAATCATGAATCTATGTGATTAATAATACCCTCACCATAAGTCATGCCACCATTCTTTAGCGTTATTTTCAACGATAATAATAATAAATACATGATATACAAAATATGACATTATTAATGCGCCAACATCCACCTATCCATAGTGCTCTGGCCGCCCAGTGTAGAATAAAGACAGTATATAATATATATAATTAACTTTACCAGCACGATATGATCTTGCGTTCTAATATTTAGTATATTATGTATATGATAACTATACTAACATTATCATATCAGTGAGATATATATAATAGGCCTATTTATTCTACAATTACATTAGACCTTTCTTTATGACCTTAAACTGCAACATAACAGCTCACATAAACATGGCATCCGTTCAATTGCACATACTAAAAATCAACATCAAACTACACCGAATAATCGTGTCATATACACTGCTTACATTGAAATAATTTATTACATTTTGATAGCACTTCGAATGATTAAACTGTAATTTGAAATACAAGCTTAGCTGATTCATGGATCAAGGCTGAGAGTTTTTGTTATTTCCGAATCGTCTGTAGACTGAGGGAGAGGTCGGCACCAGATAAAAATCTGGGGGGGGGGGTAGACGACGACTTCTTTCACGGCTAAATTCATATTCCGCTCGCGAGTCAAACAGCGACGGGGCGAAAGGAAGAGGAAGCGGGAAGAAGAAGAAGAAGAGAAGAGAACGAAGAGAAGAAGAAAGAAGAAGAAGACAAGAAGACAAGCAAGAAAGAAGCCAAGAAGAAGATGAAAGAAGAAGAAGAAGGAGAAGAAGAAGAAGAAGAAAGAAGAGAAGAGAAGAAGAAGAAGAGAAGAAGAAGAAGAAGAAGAAGAAGCAAGAAGAAGAAAGAAAAGAAAGAAGAAGAAAGAAGAAGAAACCCTGTCGGTCCGTTTTGAAACCACTTTCACATTTCACAACCAAATCATATCATGCGCGGCAAAACGAGCGACGCCGACAAGCAGAAAAACAAAACAAAACAAACAAAAAACAAACAGAGTCAGGGGGGGGTCGGGGGACCGGGGTGGAGCAGACACCAAGGTCCTCAGATGTGGTTCCAACGTCGGAGTGCACCGCTGAAGTCGAAAAACCCCGGACCCATCTTTAGGGTCATTTTGCGAAAACACAAAAAAAAAAATCCAGCGATGTAGAAAAAGGTAACTATTAATAAGGTTTTTTATTAAGAAAATATGAACCTTTTTTGTGCCACTTTTTATACCGACGAAAATAGACGAAATTAATAATCTTGTATAAAACTCTGAGTAAAATTTCAAAATTCTTATGCTTACAAGTGAATATCCTTTAAATGGATCCCCTTTGTTCCCACTTCCGAGAACACTACCCTATGATTATAGTTGATTTTTTTTTCTGCGTAAAGTCACACATATTTAGAGTGGCACACTCCCGTATACCAACTTAGGCAAGTATCCCCCCCGGGGGTGGGGGACTCCTTAAAGTCCGCGGGAACAACGTTTTTAGCGGTCCAACACACGCCCAAATATTTGATTGCGGATGGTGCCTCTCGAGGCTATGACGGACAGAAAATATTCTGGGGCGAAATTTGTCAAAAGCCTGAAAAAACCAACGATTTTCATCATCCTTGAAAACAAAAGGCGGCGCCCGAATCCTGCCTCACGCTCCTCCTCAGCCCACCCCAATTGCGCTGCCACTGTTGGATTGAGGAGAGGAGAAAGAGAGAGATTGTGCGTTTGTCATTACATGATCGGGGTATATTCATTATTTACAGTTTCCTGCGAAAGCTCCGCGATCTTGGAATATATATCCACAGAGGTCAAACGAGGAATCTGATACATGCAGGGAGGTACAATACAACTTACAAGCCCGGAAGACATTTTGTTTTACTCTCTCTTTATGAGCATGACGTATACGAAAATACGCTCAGCAAGAAAAGGTTATCAGGTGCAAGGAAAGAACGGCTACATTTCTAAATAAATAATGACTTACTAGTAAAAAAAAAAAACCACACACACACTTACGAGATTGCACGTGCTGCTATAAAAATTTATTCGACATTCATTCCGATTTGATTCTAACGTCAGACTATTCATCAGATCCACGTGATCTCTGTTCTAAAAACAACAACAACAACAACAAACATGATATTATTTTGTACACTTGATATGCTTTAGCGATTACGAGGGAGAGCAGATGGGACACAATGAAGTGACCATCTACTAGTGATATATAATTATGCCCGCATAATGAAGACTTGTTCGTTTGCTGGCGCATCACCTGTACATGCTGTAGAAGAGCAAGTATTTGCTTCGTATACATCCGCTTTTCTGTTCAAACTCTAATGTGGCGCCTTCCGGCCGTATTATTGATGTGGGACCTATCTCAGGCATACGGGTGGGGGAGGGGGTGTTTGGTGGGTTCAAACTCCACCACCCCACCCTCTTGTCCGGAAACACCCCCTTACACAGTAAAATCAATATTGAACAACCTGTATGCATTTGATACAACTTATATAAAAGTCTGACATGTGAACTATATGAACAGATCAGGTATTGTTTGAAAGTTTAAACAGGTGTTTGAAAATTTAAACAGCAATTTTCAATTTTATGAACCAATAAATTATCAAAAATTGAGCATTGCTATTTAAAACGTTGAATAGATGTTTAAACCTTTAAACAATACCTGACTAGTTCATATGGTAAACGGGGTTGTATGAAATTTTATACAGCGGTTTTACTGTGTAGAAGAAACAAAATGGTTATACAGTGTGTCTCAAAAATAATTGTGCAAGTAAAAAACGCCCTCTTAGGTAATGAGAAAAACATTGTTGTGACGTCATGCTTACATCACCATCAAGGGCATAGTCTTAGCTTTCAAATGCCGTTTGTCTGTTCAGTGTGCTTGTTTTAATCCTGAGATATGTTTAGTTAACAACGTAAAGGTAAAATCACAAATGTGTCACTTTTACTACAGTCAATATAGCATCTGGCCCTCTTCCAGTAAGAGTGACACAGTTGTGATTCCACCGTTTTGTTGTTTACAAGATATCTCGTGATGAAAACAAGCAAATTGAACAAAACAAACAGCATTTGAAAGCTAAGACTTTGCCCTTGATGTTGACGAAAACATTATCACAGCAGTATTTTCTAACTGTCAAAGAGGGCGCTTTTCACTTGAACAACTTTGTGAGACGTGCTGCAGCATGTCTCAAAAAATTCTGCAAATAAAAAGCGCCCTCTTTGGCAATAAGAAAATACTCTAGTGACATTATGCTTACATCACCGTCAAGGGCAAAGTCTTAGCTTTCAAATGTTGTTTGGTCTGTTCAATTTGCTTGTTTTAATCTCGAGATATGTTGTTAACAACAAAAGGGTGGAATCACAATTTTGTCACCTTTACTCGGGACTGTAGTAAAAGTGGCACAATTGCGATTTTACCATTTCTTATTCAAATTAATATACCTCAAGTTTAAAACAAGCAAATTAAACAAAACTAACGGTATTTGAAAGCTAAGTCTATGCACTACACGTTGATATAAACATCATGTTACAAGAGTATTTTCTAATTGCCAAAGAAAGCAGTGTTCACTTGCACAATTTTTTTTTGAGACACACTGTATAGACACAGGCGAACATTGTGGAGCTTCAAAAAAAAAAATGTAAAACTGATATCTACGTTACATACATGTACTACTACTACTACTACTACTACTACTACTACTACTACTACTACTACTACTACTACTACTACTACTACTACTACTACTACTACTACTACTACTGACATTTTATAATGCGCTAAAATCCACCTATCAATGTAGGTGCTCATAGCGCAGTAACATATAATTACACAGGAGAACGTGACACATTTACAAAAGAAATAGATAGGCAATAATCACGGTTAAGATGCATTTTTCATGAGGTGAGTTAGTGCTTAAATGGACAAATAAACACCCAGAATACAAAAGTTCGGAAAGTTATGCTACCACTGGTAAGATATACATAAATGAACATTTTCTACTGTGGTGGAGTATAAAATAGCCTAGATGTACATACATTAAGTCTACGGGAGGAAATGGGTATGGTGAATGCGGTCAACCTGAGTACTCGTAGATTTTCACTTGTTTAAAACACTAAATAATGATTTTGCTGGTGGGAGATAGTATCGCCCATTAATGAAAATTTGGGGGCATATCTCATAAAAAACTAATTACTGTAAAGTATTAAACAAAATATAAAGAATAAAGGTCAGCAAGACACACACAGACAGACACACAGACACACACACACACACACACACACACACACACACACACACACACAACACACACACACACACACAACACACACACACACACACACACACACACACACACACACACACACACACACACACACACACACACACACACACACACACACACACACACACACACACACACAAAAAAAACTTATGGTGAAGGATAAGAAGCTTGTAAACAATCATTAGCCCCAGTCTACGGTTTTTATTGTAATTAATAATCGAGTTACTAATATGAAGTTATGACATAACAAAAACTATTAAAGAAATCATAAAGAATAAAGGTCACCAAGACAGACAGACAGACACACAGACAGACACAGACACACAGACACACACACACACCACACACACCACACACACACAACACACCACACACACACACACAACAGCCAGCACAACAGCACACACAACACACATCACACACACACACACACAGACACACGACACAGCCGGACACACAACAACACACACACACCACACACATACACACAGCCAACACACACACTAAACACACCATACACACACACACACACTACAATACACACCACACACACACACACACACACACACACACACACAACATAGCACACACAGCACACACAACACATACACGTAACACACACAACACGCAACCGCACAGCGAACGACACACACAAAAAAAGCTATGGTGAAGGATAAGAAGGCTTGTAAACAAGTCATTAGCCCAGTCTACGGTTTTATGTATATACGAGTTACTAATATGAAGTTATGACATAACAAAAACTATAGATCATAAAGAATAAAGGCAGCCAAGACAGACCAGGACGACAAGACACAGACACAGACACGTCAGACCACAGACACACCACACACACAACACACACACACACACCACTCACCACACACACAACACGACACACACAGCACAACACAAGAACACACACACACACACAACACACACACACACACAGCCACCTAAACACAACATACACACACACATAACACAAACACAGCACATACACACACACACACACCACGGTCACACACACACACACATACAAGTACACTACACAACACCAGCAGCAACACACACACAAAAAAAAAACTTATGGGAAGGATAAAAGACTTGTAAACAATCATTAGCCCGAGCCCCAGCTACGGTTTTTATTCGTAATTAATAAATCGAAGTTACATAATAGAAGTTATGACATAACAAAACTATTAAAGAAATCATAGAGAATAAGGTCACCAAGACAGACAGACAGACAGCACACAGACACCAAACACAGGACAACACACACACACACACACACCACACACACACACACACACACACAGCACACAACACCATCACACACCACACACACACACATCACACACACACA
The DNA here is from genome assembly GCA_001188425.1 of Eucidaris tribuloides. Taxonomy (NCBI): domain Eukaryota; kingdom Metazoa; phylum Echinodermata; class Echinoidea; order Cidaroida; family Cidaridae; genus Eucidaris; species Eucidaris tribuloides. The sequence goes on along the minus strand of JZLH01S0392390.1, from coordinate 19,494 downwards.
CACGACACACCAACAAACGCACTACACACACACACACCACACACACACCCACACAACTCACACACACACACACACACAAACACACACAACACACACACAACACACACAAACACACCACACAGCACACCAGCTACAAACACATAACGCAAACAAGCACACTCAACCACAAAAGTCACTCCAAATTCGTGCCATATGTAATTCCGTGATTACGGAGCTCTAAACGGGTAAACAACTTTTTTACCTAATTCTCAAAGGAAACTACATAGCGCTGCTCCAATTTCAGTACAAGCAAGGAGCAGGAGTTCCTTGGTACAACAATCTACCACGGGGACTTCTTCTGCCCTTGGCCATAGTCAAGATGTTTTGGTCTCCAGACTTCAAAGTAAATCCGTTAATGACAGTAAACGCTGGATTGCTCCATTTACATAAATTCCCAACAGACATGGCAGATAACTTTTCTCACCCTTGACTTTGTGAGGCAGACGTTCACTTTTGAATTAAAGGAAAAAGTGTCTCTTCTCCATGCCTACAAATTTTGTGTAAATTGAAGAATGATACCATTAAGAACGTTCAGCGAAGTATTCACCATCGTAATCTATTGTCTATAATTATGGCTCAGAAATGTGTCTTGAGAGTGGCAGAGCCAGGTGCAGTGTGTCGCCTCTGATTGTATTGATCAACCATTAGAAATATTCTGTTTCAACTGCGTCATTATTATTATTATTATTATTATCATTATTATTATTATTATTATTATTATTATTATTATTATTATTATTATTATTATTATTATTATTATTATTATTATTATTATTATTATTATTATTATTATTATTTTATTATTATTATTATTATTATTATTATTATTATTATTATTATTATTATTATTATTATTATTATTATTATCATTATCATTTCTTTACTTCTTTGCAAATTTACTTGAACTTGACAGCTGTGCATCTTTGCCGGGATCACTCACGGGAGCAATTGCGCTATGAGACTGCGTGGGATACTTTTCCAAGGCGAAAAAATGCATTTTTGGATGAATTTATGAAATATTTTTATCTTTAATGAATATACTCACATGATTTTTTTTTTTAGTTCAGGCATGAATATTTGAAGCAACAGTTTCGTTTCTTGAATAAAAAAAACTAAACTAAAAATAATAGGTGCCGGATGTTGGAGTCCCATTTCCATGCCTTCACACATGATTCAACATTTACCAAGAGAAGAATACAGGCAAGTGTAAGGGGTCGTATAGCATCTATTGCACTATTCCCCTTACTTGTGGGTGACCGGGAGTAGATGTGAATTTTATTATGTATACATATCTACTGTTTGCATACTGTTTATATGTCCCGACAAATTTACTTACACATACATTCACTACGGTTGCCCGTTACTTTCAAGTTTTTAACTTATAACGGCAACTCCTGCATTTTCTAGTACGATGTCTGTCCCGTTTTCATATAATGTGTTAGAATCTTATGATATTGTTAATTTATATTTAATTCATATTCATTTATATTTAATTCATATTTATTTAGATAACACATTGTATCAATTAGAAATCATTTGTATTATATTTGTTGTTTGCAAATATAGAAAGAATTCAAATTAAACCAATTATATTGCAAAATCAGGAAAATGGCTACCATTGTGTTATCAAAAGAAAATACAATCGAATACAATTTGTAATGTTAATTTATTTTGTTGTGATTTTGCTATGCTTATTTTGTATTGTTATCGTCATTGTTGTCTAAATACGCATACTGTTATGTTCAATTATTGGAAAATTGTTTGATTGCAGAAATAAAATAAAATAAAATAAAATAAATAAAAATAAATACCTAT
>JZLH01S0392390.1:6175-17615 GCA_001188425.1 Eucidaris tribuloides | reverse complement strand
TTTCACTTTGAACAACTTTTGTGAGACAGTGCGCCAGGCATGCTCTCAAAAAATTCTGCAAATAAAAAAGCGCACCTCTTGGCCAATAAGAAAACATACTCTAGTGACATTATGCTTACACTCACCGTCCAAGGGCCAAAGTCTTAGCTTTTTCAAAGTGATTGTTTGGTCTGATTCATTGCTAATGTTTTAATCTCGAGATATGTTTCGTTAACAACAACAAGCGGTGGAATCACAATTTCTTTCACCTTTACTCGTCGTACCTGTAGTAAAAGTGGCAACAACATGCCCGCTCTTTACCATTTCTTTATTCAAATTATATACTCAAGTTTAAAACAAGCAAAGTTAAACAAAACTAACGGATATTTGAAAAGCTAAGTTTCATATGCACTCACGTAGAATATTAAACATTCATCGTTACACAGATAATTCTCTTAATTGCCAAAAGAAAGCAGTGTTCAGCTTGCACAATTTTTTTTTTGAGCACACAACTGTAATTTAGATCACAGGAGCGAAATTGGAGGTAGCCTTCAAAAAAAAAAGTAGTTAAACTGATAATCTACGTATACATACATGTACTATACTACTTACTTACTACTACTACTACATACTACTACTACTACTACTACTAATACTACTATAACTATAACTACTATACCTACTACTACTACTACTGACATCTTTTAATGCGCTAAAATCACCTATACAATTGTAGGTGCTCTATAGCGCTCAGTAACATATAATTAACAGCGGAGAACGTGACACACTTTACAAAAGAAATTAGATAGGCAATAATCAGGATTAAGATTGATTTTTCATGAGGTGAGTTTAGTGCTTTAAATGGACAAAATAAACCCCAGAATACAAAAGTATCGCGAAGTTATGCCTAGCCACTGGGTAAGATATACCATAAAAGTTGAAATTCTACTGTGTGGGAGTATATCAATAGCCTGATGATGTACATACAATTAACGTTCTTACGCGGAGGAAATGGGTATGGTGAATGCGGTCAACCTGAGTACTGTAGATTTTCACTTGTTTTTAAAATCACTAAATAATGCATTTGCTTGGTGGGAGATAGTATTCCATTAAGTGAAGAATTTGGTGGGCATATCTCATAAAAAACTTAAATTCCTGTCTAAAAGTATTAAAAAATATATAAGAGCTATAAAAGGTCAGCAAGGACACACACAGGACAGTACACACCAGACACACACACACACACACACCACAGCACACACAACACACACACACACCTAACACACATAACAACACAGCCACAAACAAACAACACACGATACACACACACACACCACACATCACACAGACACGACCCACACACACACACACACAACATAAAACCACATACACAACAACACAAACACAACAACAATACACACATACACACAACACATCTCACACACACAACATAACAAGTACACACACAACACGCAGACGAACACACGCACACAAAAAAACTTCATGGTGAATGGATTAGAAGCTGTAAACAATCATTTGCCCCAGTTACGGTTTTTATTAGTTAATTTTAATATCGAGTACTAATACTGAAAGTGGTATGAATTAACAAAAACATATTAAAGAAATCATGAAAGAATAAAGGTCACCAAGACAGAGACAGACAGACAGACACAGAACAGCAGGAACATCACACACACACACAAACACACACACACACACACCACCACACCACACACACACACACACACAACACACATCACACACACAACAACACACACACACAGACACAGACACAGACCACACACACACCACACGACAGCACATACCACACCACAGCACACCCTAAACGACATACATACACAACACAAACCACACACACATACACACACACACACACACACCCAACACACACACAACACAGCACACCACAACACACACACACACAACATACAAGTACACAAACACACGCACGCACCACAAACACAAAAAATTATGGTGAAGGATAGACAGCTTTGTTAAAACAATTCATTAGCGCCGTCTACCGGCTTTTTACTTGTAAATTAATAATCGTAGTTACTACATATTGAAGTTTTGACAATAAACAAAAACTATTAAAGAAATCATAAAGATAAAGGTCAAAGAGACAGACAGACAGACATCAGACACAGACACAGACCACACAGACAACGAACACACAACACACACAACACAACACACACACACACACACACACACACACAGACACACACAGACACGACATCGAACATCACACACCACACAGCACACACACACACACAAACACCTAAAGCACACATACACACATCACAAACACACACACAGCATACACACACACACACAACACACACAATCACACACATACAATACGACACACATCACGCAACGCACAACAGCACAAAAAAATTATGGTGAAGGAATAAGAAGCTTCGTAAAAACCCAAATCATTACCCCAGTTCTACGGTTTTTTATTGTAATTAATTACATCGAGGGTTTACTAATATGAAGTTTATGACATACAAAAACTATTAAGAAATCATAGAGATAAAGGATCACTGCATAGACAGACAGAAAGACAGACACAGACACCAAACACAGTGACAACACACCAGACACACACACACACACAAAACACACAACACACACACCACACACACCGATCACACACACACACACACACACAGCACACACAACACACATCACACACACACAAACGCACCACACACACACACCACACACACCACACACCAACACACACACCCACACACAAACACACACATAACAACCACAACACACAAACACACAGACACACACACCGCTACAAAACACAATACCGCAAACAACAACTCGAAACACAAGTCGACTCGAAAATTCCGTAGCCATATGTAATTCACGAAGTGATTCATGGAGTATAAACGGGTAAAAACTTTTTTTACCTAAATTGCTCAATAGGAAACTACATAGGCGCTGCTCCAATTTCGAGTACAAGGCAAGCGAGACAGGAGTTTCCTTGGATCTGTACAACATCTGCACGGGGACTTCTTCTGCCCTTGGCACCATAGTCAGCATGTGTTGGTCTCCAGACTTCAAAGGTAAATCCGTTAATGCAGTAACGCTGGATGCTACCCATTTATCTAAATCCCAACAGAGAAACTTTTCTCACCTTGACTTTGTGAGGCAGACGTTCCACTTTTGAATTAAGGAAAAAAGTGTCTCTTCTCCATGCTAAAATTTATCGCGAACTGTGTAAAATTGAAGAATGATAACCATTATTAGAAACGTTCGCGAACTAGTATTCGCCATCGTCAATACTATTATCCTATAATTATGGCTCAGAAATGTGTCTTGCTTGGGAGTGGCTGGAGCAGGTGCAGTGATGTGCTCTGATTAGTATTCAACCATTGGAAATTTCTGTCGCTCAACTGGCGTCATTATTATTATTATTATTATTTCTTATTATTATTATTATTATTATTATTATTTTAGTTATTATCTATTATTTATTATTATTATTATTATTATTATTATTATTATTATTATTTTATATTATTATTTTATTATTATCACTGATATTATTTTATTGTTGGTGCTTGCTATTATTAATTATTATTTCATCATCATTCATCATATATTATTATATTCAATTATTGAAAATTGTTTTTGTTTGAATTGTAACTCTTGAAATGCAAATATAAAATCCAAATAAATAAATAAAAAATAATACATATCTATGACATGTTTATGGTTATTGCGCTTCTAGATGGAAATAATGCAGCCAACATGTAAATAATTAATAGTGAGTGAGCCTTTCCAGATTTTGAATATTATGAATATGGCTATCCATTCTGCTTCTGGGCCTCCGGCGTGTGGCCGCCATCGCATACTTAACACGGAGCGCACACCTCACCTGTGTCTCATATCTTTATTTATTTTATTTTTTTATTTTTTTTCTATTATTTTTTTTTTAAGTTCTTCGTCGAATTTCCTTGGGCTTGACAGCTGTGTGCTCCATCTCGTTGCGTCCTTGTGGGGGATTCAATGTGCATGATTTTATTCGTATATCTTATGACATGGGTGATGTTTTCTAATGAATAATGACGCGCCAACAGGTGAATAACTGCCTGCCTATGCATTCATGCGACTCACTCTGCATTCTTACGAAATTCGAGCACTTTCAATATATCACCCTGTCTTCACCTGTTGTTGTTGTTTTTTCGTTCATACACTGTGTTCCATCACGCTCAGATACACCTAAACGTAAACGTAAAACTTTATTGATTAATGATTAGAAAAAATCGCGTAGTTGAGATTATTCCATTGTTCTAGTATTATGCATTTTGCTTATCGGTCAATTTGTTTATCCGTACCCCAATTTCTCTATATAATCCGAATATTTTGGGTCCTATGATTACATACTTGCTTTTAATTTGACCCCATTCATACATGTATTTCTCTTCATGCTTATACCCACTATCATCCTGCACTTATGCTAAGTTTACATTATGTTTCCGGTGGCCACGGCAGCCTCGTTTACCAGAAACATAGTTCACGGTGTGATATTTGCCATTTTTGTTGAGAATTCAAGTTTTGTGGTTAGGTCTTCCACGTCTACCCACCCCCACCCCTACCCCACCCCTGCGCTGTCTCACGTCCATTCCGTTTTGTCCAAGGTGCATAGCTTAAAACGTGATTGCCGTGGCCGCCGGGAACATTCTATAAACCTATACGTTATTGACCGCTGTACAAGTTCTGTATGTGTCAATGTATGACTATTATTGATTTAATTTGTTCTTGTATGTATTTTATTGGGATATATGAAATAAATTGAAATTGATATTGAAATCGTACAGCCTATATATCATCACTTGCCATTCCTGATTGAAGATATGTTTTAAAAAATCACAATTTATTGGGAATAAGGGAAAGTTCATTGACTTTTGACTACACTGTCAGACATGTCACATACCGCTGTGGCTTAATTAAACTCATCTGTTTATCCAATATCATTCCTAACAAATCACATCACATTTTATACATATAAATAACATTTCCAGACAATTCGATTAATTTGATACTTGAGGCAGACGCCCTGGAAATCTAATAAGTATTCCCTTCGCTCTCGTCCCAGCCCATTATTTTTCGGAAGTTGTTAACCTTTAACATTAATCTTAGGCAAATTTCGTCCAAAGTATGATTGTTCTTCATTACCCCATGTCTTATCTCTCCTTTGATTTTTCAAGAAATTGGTTAAATAGTTTAGGTGCAATCCTACTCACAGTCAATCTTATAAAGACATACGGTAAGGAAAACATGAATTACCCGGCAGAGGTATAATACTCACCTTCTTTTTGCATCTTTTATACTTTTTTCGCAAGCCAGGGGCTAAAGCTCATTTTATTAGTTGAGAACGAAAAGGGCGTTTACTTTTAAACATAATCTGAAAACATGGTCTGTTAAAGGTAAATGACATGATTGTGGGTAGTGTTCAACTTGGGGTGGAATTATTCTAGAATCAAGTAAACTGTGCAAAGATTCTACTGTGAAAATTTGGTAGTCAAAAGTTAAACCAGTTTCCGTCAGTATGCATTGTGACAGACAAATCTATTGTGTAGCAGTCTGTGGGTTTTAATTCTCTCGAGCCTCGAGAGAAACAAAATGCTATTATGTTCATGCTTGATTCGGCTTAAGTAAACAAATTCAAGATAAGTCCTTCCAGCCAGGAGATACACTCCAGCTGGTGTATCCATTGATATATCTTTCGACAAGTTTGGTTCGAGAGACATTTTTTCATTCCTCTCAATTATGTCACTGCCCTCATGTGATCTTAATATCGATGATCTGATACTCGAGTGGATTTGCTGATCCCCTTCCCTCTTTTTCCCTGAAATCATTTTCTCACATATTTCATTTGTGTCTCATTCTTGTCCCGTGTTACGCAACACTTTGTTTTGCCTTCCTCGTCGCATTTTAGTATCCGCTTCGTTACAATGCGATAGAATTACGTTTGAGGAGTTGCCAATCTTTAATTTTAGGGAAGTGCATGTAATCCAACATCTGCTTTTTGATTAGGTTCCTCCACTTTTGTTAAAAACATACCCAAATATAATTATTTGGCATTGTTTATACACAAATTATATTAGTGTAAGTTGTAAATTGTGTAAATGTATTATGATTTCTTGTCTTCAGTAATGATTCATGTTTATATTGTTGTGTTCAATAATGTATTGATTTGTTTTATAAAAAAGGGAAATAATCCAATCAATCAATCAATCAATCAATCAATCAATCAATCAATCAATCAATCAATCAATCACCTAATTAATTAATCAATCAACCAACCAACCAACCAACCTCGCAAGCAAGTACTAGTAAGCAATCAATCAGTCAGTCAATCAATCAATCGATCGATCGATCAATCAATCAATCAATCAATCAATCAATCAATCAATCAATCAATCAATCAATCAATCAATCAATCAATCAATCCACTAACAAATCAATCAATCAGTCAATCAATCTACTAACAAATCAATCAATCAGTCAATCACTCAACCAAACAATCAATCAATCCACTAACAAATCAATCAATCAGTCAATCAATCTACTAACAAATCAATCAATCAGTCAATCACTCAACCAAACAATCAATCAATCAATCAATCAATCAATCAATCAATCAATCAATCAATCAATCAATCAATCAATCCAGCAATCAACCAATCAATCAACTCTGAACCCCTGCGAAGGAAAAGGGCGCTAATACTAAAGAGTTTGTACAGTGTCACGACCTTCCCCATCATCATTGGTAGATGTGAACACACCTTATTTAGGTTGAGAATAAGAAGGGTGTTAACTCTAAACCCTTGAGAAGGAAAAGGGCGCTAATACCATAGAGTTTGTACAGTGAAAACGACCTTCTCCATCATCATTGGTAGATATGAACACACCTTATTGTCGAGTGAGGATGAGAAGGGTGCTAACTCTAAACCCTTGAGAAGGAAAAGGGCGTTAATTCCATAGAGTTCGTACAGTGTCAACGACATTTTCCTTCTCTATAGGGCATTGAGTCAATGTCCTCATTCTCAATCGGCCATGTTTTTAATGCTATCCTCACTTTTTCCTTCTACCAAGGACTCATGTTTTCATTGTTGGTATTATAGCGTATTTATCTCGGGTTTATGTTAAAGGTAAATGACATGATTGGGGGTAGTCCTCAACTTGGGCTGAAATGACTCTAGAATCAAGTAAACTATGCAAGAATTCTCCTGTGAAAATCTTGTAGTCAAACGTTGACTCATTCTAAAATAAACAATGTCAATATTTACTCGTAGCACGGAAACCTGCTGTGTGGCTCTCTATGGGGCTTATTTTTATCGTCCCCGGATAAAATTAAGATACTCCTGTTTATGCTTGATTCTCCTTAAGTAAACAAATTAGAGACAAATCCTCCCAGGTGGGAGATCCGACTCCTGCTAGTGTTAGTTGGTATATATTTTCAACTGATTTGGTTGCTTGACGGCATTTTTCAAGTGTTCCCATATCATGTGCTAACCTTTAAGTATAATTAGGAATTTTCAGTGTTGTCTCATTTTGCTTCAAGGAACACATTATTCGTCAGCAGGGTCCTCATTATCGGCGACGTCAAGGCTGCCAGTTTTTCCACTTCTGAAAACGCCAAATTACACGTCAAATTCGGTGATAAAATGCCAAATTTGCATTTGATGCATTTTATCGGGTAGCATACCTTAGATATGGTTAGAAGTAACGTTGTAATCATTTTATAACATCTTTGAAACATCTGCCGCGGCCGAAAATTTGGGTACCGCGGTTTACGCGCAGCCAGATTTTGCACGTGAAGTACATGCGCCCTGCTACTTTTGAACCCTCATGGCACCTATTTTGCTGAAAATCGGGTTTAATAATGGTTTTTTAGGTATGTCATTGTAAAATGCCCAAAACGCTAAAATGCCGTTTGGCGTGCACTTTGAATTCTTCAACGCCAAACGAAACAAAAGCCGCCAAATTTGGTGTTTTGGGACGTTAAAAAAGCCAAACTGGCAATCCTGACGACGTAAGTCTAGCCGATACATTACGGGTGATAGATTGATCTGTGTGTGGTTTAATCAGCGTAATAGTTTCGACTGCCTGCTGCAAGGAAAACAACAACAAACCTTCACTTAGCCATTTCGCTTGAGGTATACCCTTTCTAACGAAAAATAGTAAGATGAACCCCTTTTCCACATAGTTTGCGGGCATTTAAGTGTCAAATTATCAGCACTGAAGACAAACAACACAGTGATTTGCTGAGGTTAACAATCACGTCTCTTCTCCCTCGTGGATCGACGTAGCAGAATCCAACCAAACCTGTCATGCAGGCCGCACGCTCGTAATACACGTAGATCTTTGACCATGTATCAGTGCATCCTGCAGTTGGTTCCGACGGGGGTGTGCCGCTGAAGTCGAAAAACCTGACCCTTTTTAAAGGGTCATTTTGGCGGAAAATGGTACCTATGATTAAAGGATAAATGACATGATTGGGGGTAGTCCTCAACTTGGGCTGAAACTACTCTAGAAACAAGTAAACTATGCAAGGATTCTGCTGTGAAAATCTTGTAGTCAAACGTTGACTTATTCTAAAATAAACAATGTCAATATCACTTGTAGCACGGAAACCTGCTGTGTGGCTCTCTATGGGGCTTATTTTTATCGTCCCCGGATAAAATTAAGATACTCCCATGTTTATGCTTGATTCTCCTTAAGTAAACAAATTAAAGACAAATCCTTCCAGCTGGTGTATAATTGGTATATATTTCGACTCATTTGATTCTTGAGGCATTTTCAAGTGTCCCCAATCATGTCACTAACCTTTAAGGTTATTTATTAAGAAAAATGACATTTTTGTGCATTTTAGCGATGGAATAGGCGAAAATATCTAGTGTAAATCGTAAAATTTCTAAATCATGACCCATGTTTAAGGATTTTCCCCAAAAACCATACCCATGTTCAAGGATTTTTTGCGAAAAGGTCACCTACTAGAGCGGCACACTCCCGTTTAACTTACTAGGCAAGTACCCCCCCCCCGGGGGGGGGGGTCAAACGCCGTCTTTCCATATAGTCCAATATGACGAGAACAACATCCAGAAACGTCTCAGTAATCAATTGAATTGTAGAATACTTATGTTTATTTTGTTAGTTTATGTAGGCCTACTTTTGAATACGACACATAATTTCTGATGTTTACCAACTATAAAGAATTTAAAGTCCCAGTATAGTTTCGGTAAATGGTAAAAAACGAAATTCTTTGCAATTATGTTTTTAGATACACCTATAATTATGATCTATCAATGTCCTGAAAATTGCTCGTTCTGAAACTTTCACATTTTTGAGAAATTACTCAAAATGTAAAATCTCGGGGGGGGGGGGACCCCCGATATTTCTCATAGGTAATGTACATACCGGTAGATGCTTTCCTTTATTATAAACATCATAATTTGACATTTGTCACTGAAATCAATATTCAGTAGGTTTCATGTTGTTTTGTGATGTCTAGGGTGACTATAGAATATTATGTGATAGATTGACAAAAAATTAGTCTCATCTACCAAAGCTATATTTGGGTCTTTAAGATCCTTGAAACAACACTAACCACTCATTCGCTCAACTACACTGTAAAAAATATTGGGTAACCTATACTAGGGTAAATCAAAATTGGGTAAAAGTTGGGTAAACTTTTCCCAACTGTTTTGCTACATGCATTTACCCAACATGTGGTAAATATTTATTCGCCCAATATCGGGAAAACCACTGAGCAAAATGAAATTCATTATGCACAAGCATTAGGTAGCCCTGTCTTCGGTATTGGGGTCAGCCCAAGAGCGTGGTTGTGGCGCGCACATGAATCTGACAGAGTTTGCTGAGGCACAACACATATACCACGGCACGCAATTGGCGGCGCTTCAGCTGATTACACAGCACACACCACACCACACCATTTGACACAAACAACACTCACGCGTACCTCATCTTACATCATACGCATCAACACACATCATCAGCGATCGCGTCATATACACTTATACAGATAGTGACACACACTTTCCAATGCATTGCATTCACACTAACACTCACGCACACACATAGTCACCATCGATATTGCATATTCATAGAATGATTTTCCAACAACACCGTTCAGGCTCAACAAGACACATTCATCATGGATTGGACACCACCAACAGCCACACAGTCACGGAACCCACACACCACGCACACGCACAGCACACAAAACAGCATCTCACCGACTCACACACACAACTGATATACTCATAGGCTGCAGGCCTGCACTCTCCTCCCGATGACGCAGTGAAAGCTATTTTTGTGTTCTGCATTTTTTCACAACGAGCATATATTTTGTGGTTTACTAGCCGAAACAGCTTTCCAACAAGGCGGGGGGCGGGGGGGAGCAGAGCGACTGAAAAGCTATTTCCGCAGTGCCATTTATTTCTTTCTCGCCTATTTTTGCTTGGCAGCCAAGGAGCTTCCGGACCGGGTGTTGCCGACAACGACGAAAAGGCATTTTCGCTCCCCCCCCCCCATAAAAATGTTTAATACCAAACAGTTCCAAAACAAAATCAAAACTGGGGGGGGGGCGGCACATTTTCGAAAAATGCTAAAAAAAACCACTCTGCTTCAATTACTTCTCCAAAGTGAGGGCGGCCTGCTCCTCTGGCCATCCCCGGCCCCGCACCACTCCTTCGGCGTTGGCGCCGCTGGCCTGTCCAGGATAAGTCAACATTCGTGTAGATGCCTAGAATTACAAGCTGATGTCAAAATAACGGCCAGAAGAAAGTACTCCAGTTAACACGTTCGATGCCTCTATTAGATAATAATGAACCTTGACAACACGCGATATCCTGTATTCTTGGCGTATAATACGGGATGTACTAAACGAAAAACTAATAATTAAATAGTAGCGTACGGGTGACCCCACTTGCACCCATTTGATACTATCTCTAGCTAACTAGTTTGTCTATGGTTATCATGTTCAATTGGCTTGCTGCTTTCTAAAATTCATAGGAGTCTATTTCATGGTTTGGGGTTCTTTTGTCTTAGAACATTGTGTTATACACAAAGTAGGTCATTACATGGTCTATATAATTCAATTACCAGGCACATGTACGTCGCAGTGCGGGCGAGTTTAGTGATCTTTCAATTCTCGGTGATAATGCTCCCATTGAGAATCTGACATCCTGGAGATATGACCGCGGTTTTTTACGATTGCTTGCGAGATTTACAGGTGAGGTCTCTCTCACACACTACGCCTGCGCTTTACTGCTCTCGACAGCGGATAATTCACAGAGCTTTTCGTAAATCGACAGTTTTACTCATTATAGATGTAAACAACATAATATCATACTTGAGTGATACCGCTTACGACTACGAATTATAC
>JZLH01S0392351.1:64030-80879 GCA_001188425.1 Eucidaris tribuloides | reverse complement strand
CCGCCGATCGCGCGATCGCCGCGAAAATTTGCATGCCCGTAGAGCCGGATGTAAACTACACGACTGTATAGTAAAATTTTCAAAAAATTTATTTTTTCTATTTTTTAAGTAATAAATTATGCAAATAAGTGTATGAAATTATGTTTTCGCCTATAACTCACTTACAATAGCTAGTAGAATACTAATTTTTGGTGAAAATATTCATTCTGAAATTTCTCACAATTATCTACAAAAAAAATTGCCGAATTGGATTTAATTTCTTATGTATTTTATTGTTTTGTGAATTTCTTATGTATTTCTATGTTTTTTCAACCTTTTGTTTTCTATTGTTTTTTCGATGAAATTTGTTGAGGACACTTTTGCAATCATAAACAGCATAAAATAAATTCATTTCAACCAGTAAAAGCAAAAATAATCACACATTTATGATTTTTGGTTGAAAACACAATTTCCATTGATTTTGTACACGAAATCACGTTTTTGAGCAATTTTGGGGTTGACATGCATGTATAAAAAGTCGCGCAGTGTCGTAACGGTGCGTCCGATTTTCAGAAAAACGGTCTCAAAAGATGCGCAAGACTTGAAAGTAAAAAGTCAGCGAGCGACGTGATCAAAAAAATTTGCACGGCGGCATGGTCGCGAAATTCGTTGAGGGGGGAGGGTCAATTTGATAATTTGATTTGTTAATATAGGGTTAACAGCCATATCAAAATTAAATTCAGTTCACGATGTTACATTGGTGCATTCTGTTTGAGTTTTATCAGTGCTTATTTTCACAAAATGGACTTCCCAGCCCCAAGCCTTTATAAGAGGTGAAGATTTATGTGAATCTCTACATTATAAATGATTTAGCTTATTTGGTAGATAAGTTCATTTTGGTGTGCAAATCATGGGCACAGTCTTTAAAGGGCAGTAACATGATTGGGAGAAATGAAAAGATATACCAATAGATACACCAGCGGCAGTGTATTTTCTGGCTGGCAGAATTTATCTTGAATTTGTGAATCAAGCATGAACATACCTAGCATCTTGTTTCTCTTGAGCCCAGATGGAAATAGATCCCATAGAAAGCTACCCAACAGCTTTGTCTGTCACAAGGCATACTGATGGAAGTTATTTTAGACAAGTCATTTTTTTTCACTACAAAATTTGCACAGTAGGGTCCTTGCACATGTTACTTGATTCTAGAATAGTTTCAACCCAAGTTGAGGACTACTCCCAATCATGTCATTTACCCTTAAAGGTTAGTGACATGATTGGGATCACTTGAAAATGCCTCAAGAACCAAATGAGTTGAAATATACACCAACTATACACGAGCAGGAGTGGATCTCCCACCTGGGAGGATTTGTCTGTAATTTGTTTACTTAAGGAGAATCAAGCATAAACATAGGAGTATCTTATTTTTTTCCGGGGACGATGAAAATAAGCCCCATAGAGAGCCACACAGCAGGTTTCCCTGCTACCAGTGATGTTGACATTGTTTATTTTAGAATGAGTCAACGTTTGACTTCAAGATTTTCACAGGAGAATCCTTGCATAGTTTATTTGATTCTAGAGTAGTTTCAGCCCAAGTTGAGGACTACCCCCAATCATGTCATTTACCTTTAAAGTATGAGCTGCAGTAATTTGATAAACTTTATTCCTGTTTTTTTACCAGGTCTTTGTTCCAACCCTGGAATCCCGTTGCAAGGTTCTGTGGCCCCCTTCCAGTCAGTGTACTCCAATGGTACCACAGTGACACTCGCATGTAACGATGGATATATCCTGATTGGTAGCACCACCAGTACATGTATCAATGGAACCTTTGATAGTCCACTGCCTGGCTGTTACGGTAAGATATTAACTACCCTTTCTCTCTCTCTCTTGGCTTTATCATCTTTCAGTATCAATTTTTGTCTTTGCTGATGTTCAAGTCCAACAGGAATTCTACTTTAATGTTTTCATTACACTTTGTATTCCATTTCTGTAAAAACATTTAAATTTTATATGGTACAACTAGTGTGTGGTATACAGCTGTAGCTTATAAAATAGCACTTACTGTTTTGCTGACTTTGTCTGGGGTAGGCTTGATTCAGTTATAAAAGTAAGTCCTATCTCACAGCAGGAAAATCTGCAGTCATAGTAATGTCACTGAAATGGTAGGACATGATATCATATGGGTGTGTGCAGGAGGTGGTCTTGAGCATTGTACAACCCACCCCCCAAAATTTTAAAAGGTCCACATTTTTTTAAAAGATATGTTTTTGAGGGCAAAATGTATACTTAAGCTACAGACAGAGAATAGTCAAAGATATAAAGAAATTTTTAATGGTTATTTAGTGTTCATTACACAGAAATAAAGCAATGCATACTGCATAGCAACATAGTCAACTGTACTGCTACTTCTAGGTTTGCTATCAGCAAAATACTGGTGATGCTTGCACATTTTGCCTTATCTCTCTCTGTCATTGGCAGCACACCATATATTTTGAATATCAAGAATTCTCGCGTTTCACAATACGTTGCGCCACCAATGTCCAGCCTGGACAGGCGAGATTTCCAACTTCCAGGTTGACATGAACTACAACATCACGTATGTAGTATGCGTAGTGGTACAGTTCAGTGGCCGACATGCCTGGCCAATTTTAGGAGATACGTGTTGATCAATTGAAAAAATTCCTGACACAACTGAGCATTCCATGTTCATGAAAGAAAAAGGAGGAATTAGTTGATTTGGCAGCTGAAAATTGGTAAGATTCGCAGAACACATATGTAAACATACAGTGATAATCACTTCCGTATCTAATTTTACCCAAGATGCAATGCGCCAAATAGCCCTGTTGGGTCTGCCATTGATGGCGCTACATAGTACATAATGCGAAATGCAGAATTAAGTAAGTGACATTTCTCTGTGTTTTGTTCGTGTAGCCAACTGCATTTTACCCCGTGCTCCCAACAACGGTGCCCTGAACAGCACGTCCTTCAATCATAGCGACGTGATTGGGTTTTCTTGTGATGATGGATATCAGATGGAGCCGGCTGGGGCTAGTGTGGAATGCTCCAATGGGACGACACTCGGAACAGTGCCCATATGCACAGGTAAAATTGGGAGGGAACCACACGAGTAGTAATACAGTATTGCCCAGAAAAAATATGGAACACCTACTTTATAAAATACAGTGATTTATTTTACCTTCATTATCCAAGAGAAAATACTAGTTTCCCATTTATCTGATAGCGTGTCCTTTTTTTTCAGCACTTGGATCATCAATTTTCGTTCAGGAGCTTTCATTTTAGAGACAATTTTGCAAATCAGTGCATTTCAGCTTTTCTACTGGAATTGAGGCATCCTATTGATGGTGTCCTGTAGAAATTACATGTAAAATGGCACGCATGCCAAATGTACATTGGCTCACAAAAATTGCCGTAAAATGAAAAGTACCCAACCAAAATAGATTATCTTGGTGTCATTTTACTCATGATAAAATAGTCTATCAGATCAATGACATGAAGATGAGCAATTGATTTGGGAAATAAATGTAACTGTAATTGTTCTGTTTTTTCTGGGCCACCATGCAAAGAAGTTTACGATATAAAGCCCAAGTATAATTTTGGTTGATGATGCTCACTTTTCTCTAATCTTTCACAAAGTACTGTAGGGTATAGTCATGACAGATATTATAAAACAGCATCAGACCTACGGAAAATTATTTATTGCGGCATGTTGTAATTTTTATCATCAGGAAGCAGATAGCACAATGTACATTACCCATGGCAAAAGAGTTGACCCCCCCCCCCCTAAAAAAAAAAAAATGGAAATGTTTTTAAGTGTATGATTTTAGGATATGATATAGGTCTATTTTAAAATGCAATTGGAGAAATTATAATGTTTTACCACTTACCAAAACTATACTTTGCCTTTACAAAACAAAAACTGTGTAGCAATGGTCTTCACCTAAATAGCTATTTGTTTGCCTAGAAAAGATTAATATATCAAAGTAATCATTATTTTACTGCTGAATTTGAGATTAAATTATAACTCAAGCTATTGAATTGAAACTAATGCAGTGTTATTTCTGTACTTTATAAAACTTTGTTTATATGTATGTGTGATAAAGAAAAAAAGTGAAGTCCAAAAACTTAACTATTTTTTTAATTTTCATTTTTCCCCATCTGGTCAGATATCAATGAGTGTTCTAATTCGCCATGTGATAATAACGGGACATGCTTTAATGAGGTTAACCGTTACCAGTGTGAGTGTCTGGCCGGCTGGCAGGGGGTCAACTGTCAACAAGGTATCTACTGTCACAGTTAAATTTTTTTTGCATTCAGCTGATGCATTTTGCATGTTTTCAACTTTTAACGTATTAAATTTGCAGATATACAACCTGGCATTGAGTGCTGGAGTCACAGATCTGCGATCAAACAAAAGGATTTTCAAGGACAGTCTTGTCATGCTCAGAAAAAGGATGAAATGATGTTGAAATGATAATTGAATCCGATGAATAATTTCAAGGCAGCTATTATAAATATACTTTTATCCACTGTGGCTTTTGTGTTTTTAGAGTTATTTTACTAAAATAATAATTTAATTTGAAATGAACTTATCTGACAGATATGCTACAATAATTTATGATGTTAGGATTCACATAAATATTTACCTCTCGCAAAAGCCTTGGGGCTGAAAAGCCAGGTTTTGTAAAAATAAGCATTGATAAATTCAAACAGAATACATCAAGTAACATCACAAAGTGAATTTGAGTTTTTTCAGTGATTAAAGTAGTGTGACTTCTAAACCTGATTCATATGTAGTGAAAACTCAATACCTACCTACTAATCAAAGCTTACAAGGGAAAAAACTTACACCATTGCAGTTGGATGATTGTCATGCAATCTCTGCTGCAGTTGGACTCTACCAAATTCAAAATAAGTAAATGAAAGTTACATTCAGGTTCTGAGACCTAGACTACCATTACAAAGTACACCTTGAGCACCGGCTCAATTTAAATAATTTAAAATGGAAAATGGAAAATGTGGGAAATGGATTCATGGGAGATGCACAACGATGAAGAGAGTGACCCCGAGGTTGGCAAGAGATTTTGTGTGTGGAAAATGTGAGAAAGAACCAGGAGAGATGGTGGAACATGTTGAAAAGTTATGTGACGAGGTGGAAACGGTGAAAGAGTTTTCATACTTGGGGGACAGGGTGAGCGTGAGTGGAGGGTGCTGGGCAGCTGTGACGGCAAGGGCAAGATTTGGATGGCTGAAGTTTAGGGAATGCGGAGAGTTGTTATATGGGAAAAGGTTTCATCTGAAGATGAAAGGATTAGTTTATAGGAGTTGCGTGAGATTGGCGATATTGTATGGAGGCGAAACATGGTGTTCGAGTTAAAACGAGATGGGGATTCTGAGAAGGACTGAGAGAGCAATGGTGAGAGCGATGTGTGGTGTGAAGCTGATGGACAGGAAGAAGACTGAGGTTTTGATGCAGATGTTGGGTTTGAAAGAGACGGTGGATCAGATGGCAAAGGCGAACGGAGTACGTTGGTATGGACATGTGTTGAGGAGGGATGTTGATCATGTTTTGAGAAGGGCGCTTGGGTTTGAGGTGGCTGGTCAGAGGAGAAGGGGGCGACTGAAGAAGACATGGAAGAAGCAAGTGGTGGAGGAAGGTAGGAGGGTTGGGTTGAGGGAGGAGGATGTGCCGAATAGAGTAAAGTGGAGGGAGGTGGTGAGGGTGATTTCTGTGAGTGCGAGGTGAATCTGGCCACCCCCGTAGTCGGGGACTAAACCGGATTTAAAACCTGGATTACTACTACTATCGTTCATATTTCAACAACTTAATATATGAATCTCAAATTTTGAACACTGCAGTTTTATCTACCTATCTTTCACTGGATCAAATCTGAGCAAAAATGGTTTGATGTGCAAATGAAGAACACAGTCTTTAGTCCAGTGTTCTTAAACTTCAGATTGTCTTTATTATTTTTATTGTAATGTACCCTTTTTATGTGTTTGAACAGATGTAAATGAGTGCTTCAATAGCACTCTGAATAACTGCAATTCTAATGCAAGGTGTATCAACACAAATGGAAGCTATTCGTGTAGCTGTAATGAGGATTATACAGGCGATGGCATTAGCTGCATTGGTAAGTTCATAAATTGACCAATCATTGTGCTTTCATTTTCTACAATATTATAGCAGGTAGGACAATAAAAAATACATGTAGTTCCCCCTCCCCCCCCCTTTGGTTTCCATAAACTGAGGCAAATGTTGTGTTCTGTTAAAAAATGACAGAACTAAATAACCTCATTTCAAGGCTATTTTTTTGTTTAAAAGAGATTAAGTGCAAAGCATTCCTCTGACTGCTTGCTACTTTATACACCAACTCAAGAGTAATGCTTTAACTGTGGCAAATATAAATGATGGTTACAAAAAACAGTAGTAATAATTATAAAAGAATCTACTTACTGAGAATGGCCTGTTTTGTGTGTCATAGATGAGATATTTCTCTTGGTCACACAATGTCAGAAACTATGGTATTTGTTATATAAACTTGTCTGCGTAGAAGATACATGTCAGTTAGGATTTGTATAATGTGATATGTTCTCCTTTCATGTGCTTTGTTAACATACAGTAGCATGGCAAAGCCAATTTTACCTGCATTCACCAAAGCTCTAATTGTCTCAATCCTCAATAATGCTTATAATCCTTACGATTGGGGCTTATCTGCAATGTTACCAAGTGTAACAGAGAAGTTGCAGTATCATAAGTTTTGATCAATTTGAGATAATACAATTATTCACCACCGTGAATCAATCTTTAAAGGTTAGTGACATGATTGGAAATACTTGAAAATGCCTCAAGAACGAAATGAGTTGAAATATGTACCAACTATGCACTAGCATGAGTGGATCTCCCACCTGGGAGGATTTGTCTGTAATTTGTTTACTTACGGAGAATCAAGCATAAACATAGGAGTATTTTAATTTTATCCAGGTACGATAAAAATAAGCCCCATAGAGAGCCACACAGCAGGTTTCCCTGCTACGAGTGATATTGGCATTGTTTATTTTAGAATGAGTCATCGTTTGACTACAAAATTTTCACAGGAGAATCCTTGCATAGTTTACTTGATTCTAGAGTAGTTTCAGCCCAAGTTGAGGACTACCCCCAATCATGTCATTTACCTTTAAAATTTGTCTCTTGCGCATCACTATGCATGACACATTATCGGTATCTTACAGCATTTTAAAAGTTTTATATGTGATACAAGTATACCGTATAGTCTAAATGAATTGATTTTTTTTTCCTCCTTAATCTCTATCTGTGCTCAAATCTGTGCTCCAGAAATCATCTTGTTCCCCTATACCACCTTGAATGGAGACATTAGATTGTCGCTAACTTCAGAGTCGGCGACTTCTGATGGGGCCAGGAGCCTCACATTGGAGCAGATATCCCCCACCATCAGACCCCCCACGGGATTCCCCCTGGGGGATACATTCTACTACAGCCTCTATGTAAGTACTCACTCTGCATGGTGTGTCCTCTATGCAGGAGCTGCCCCAGGGTAAAATCTGAAGGGGGGTGACAGGAACTTCACGGCCAAATCATATTTGTTTCTGACCAAACAGCCAACATTGTGGGGGGAGGGGGTGAAATTTTCCAAAAACCACCCCCCCCCCCCATTTTCATTACTTTGCAAATAATGGGAGGGGGAGTGACATCTTTGCCATGAAAAATGTTTGTTAGTAGTTCATATATTCCATCTAAAGTAAGGTAGTAAGGTACATTGTAGGGGTATTTGAAGCCCAAGTGTAGTTTTGGTCGATCAGACAATTATTTTTCCAATCATTCACAAAGTATTCTATTGTCACCCCAGACATCAGAAAACAACATCAAACCCAAATGACAAATTGCGATGTTTAAATTATCAGAGAACATGTAGTGGTATATGTATGTGCATTACCTATGGGAAATGTCAGGGGTCCCCCCCCCCAACACATTTTACATTTTGAGTAATTTTTTGAAAATGAGAGAGTCTTATCAGAGCAAGCAATTTTCACGGCATTAATAGATCATATCAGTCTATCTAAAAAACATAATTTTAAAGAATTTCATTTTTTGCCATTTACCAGAATTTAGTTCTTGATTTTATGTGTGCTCAGTGTTCTGACAAGTTCAGACTTTCAAACTTTTGAAGTCATTATCTGATTAACATTTAATTGGAATCCACCATTATTTTCCAGTTTATGGACAACGGTCTGATAGTGTTTATCAAGGAGAATGAGGACAAGTTGGGCTACCCCAACCCTTATCCAGGAGGATTCTCCAACCTCACCACTCTACCTGTCATTGCTCCCTTCTGGGCTGATGTCGACATCAGTGACGGACAGGGAGAAGTCTACTACCAAGTAAGAATCTATGGCAGATTATGATGATGATAATGATGATGATGATGATGATGATGGTGATATTAATAATTTAAGAAAACGAAGAAGAAGAAGAAGAAGAAGAAGAAGAAGAAAAAAGAAGAAGAAGAAGAAGGAAGAAGAAGAAGAAGAAGAAGAAGAAGAAAGAAGAAGAAGAAGAAGAAGAAGAAGAAAGAAGAAGAAGAAGATAAAGAAGAAGAAGAGAAAAAGAAGAAGAAGAAGAAGAATAGTAATAATAATGATACAATTAATAATAAAACTATGATAATGGTGATTGAAATATAATGAATGATAATAGATGATATTGATAATAATAAGAGTAATGAATGATATAAACTAATGATAAGGGTGGTAATAAAAGAATGATATGTGTCAATAATGATAATTATAGGTGATAGTGGATAATGGATAATGATAATGATATAATGGTAATGATAATAATATTAATAGGTATTGCATAAGACACTCAACTTTTATGTATTGCATAACACATTTTATGGAGATGTCCTGTAACACACAATCAGTAAGTTAGATACAGTAGAAAGGAATGATACATTTTAGGTAGATGAGTCTTAAGAGCGTGACTGAATGTAAAGTTGAAAAATAATGAGGTTTTCTTGAAAAAAAGGTCTACCCATCATTAATATTTTCTTCATTTTAGTAATGTTATGGTGTAGCTTAGGGAGAAAGGTATTTGTGGGCAGTATATGCGCGTAACATTTAGGTCGTAAGTTTGACTGAAAATTATCATTCTCGGGATTCTGTGGGAGCCCCGCTGTCTTCTGAGTGTGATGATGTACTGGGGTGTGTGTACAAGCTGTGCATCCCCAAGAGTTTAAAAGCATGCTCTCAATTGATTATAGCTAAATACATAAATGTCTTAGATGTAGGTTGAGTGCCAAATTTTGTGACTTATGTTGTCATGATTTATTGAGCTTAATGTCCATTATTATCTTTACTGATGATGTAGTTAGCTCAAAATGCTGGCTAATTTCCTTTATTTGAAATTAGCCGCATGGAATTCAGTTGTTATATATCATTAAAAATTTGGATGTTTGTGTTGAGGTTAAAATTGTAGTTTTGCAGTATTGGGAATAGAACAAACATTTCCAATTATTGTTAATAGTGTGTTTGTTTCAAGTCATGGTCACACATCGTCCAAACTCTTTATGTTGTCTTTTCGACAGAACCAAGTTTGCTATGGATATTGCTTTATGCTATTATTTCAAGAATTGTTACAAATCATCGTGCAAATTAGAGCACTTTAATGACAGGCATTTCCGTTTATAAATTATCAAACACATTGCTTAAAGGAATTTGTCTTTACTTCATATATGTGTGTCCTTACTCTGTACAGGTAGAATAACTAGATTCAGAGTCTTGGTAAGTGATTAAATTAATTTTCTGTCTATTTTGTGTAGATTTATGAAACGTTCTCTCGAAACACTGGCCAACCAGACAGCTGTAGCTAGATGATGCCGAGTTCCAGAATCAGAGCTTATTTGGAATCGCTGAATTTCCATGCCCGTTCAATGCGACCTGGATGCTCATATGGTGAATTGGTCAAATCCTTCCTTCTTTCATTTCTACAATGTAAGTTTTTTGTGCTAAATTGTTTTCTTGTCTCAGTGTATATCGAAGGTGGTATGATATATTGATTCATTGACATTGTCCATATTTAATCTGAATACTGGTTTTATGTTGTCAGTAAGCCCTTTATGCAGCCCACAGACAAAGACTGTGTTGCCCCTGTCGTCCGTTGTCCATTTGTCGGTCGTCCAAGACAAAAATCCTTTGCAGGTTAAAATGGTAATCCCCAAATTGGATTCTGTGCAATAACTAAAAGATTATTGGACAGATTTTAACATTTGGGTATAGGCTAGGTGACACCCAGTCTTCCAAAGGTAGAGCGTCTCTTTTGCATGCTAAAAATTAACATTGTGTATATAAATAGACTGTAATAGAAGAAAATACTACTCGAGAACCGTTAGCAAAGTATCGAGCTTGAAAACTTAATTTAGTGGAAATTATCGCGAAACTGTTAGACTCTGAATTTTGAATTATTGTTTGGTAAAGAGAAAAAATTCCTAGCATAGAACATAACTAAATGACCATTATTGTTTGTGCTATTTCTTTTAAAATTCTACGATAGATTGACATGATCGCTCGAGATTTCACAGACATCCTTCATCAATCG
Organism: Eucidaris tribuloides; assembly: GCA_001188425.1. Classification (NCBI taxonomy): domain Eukaryota; kingdom Metazoa; phylum Echinodermata; class Echinoidea; order Cidaroida; family Cidaridae; genus Eucidaris; species Eucidaris tribuloides. The sequence continues at coordinate 70,267 of JZLH01S0392351.1, read as the reverse complement.
CCTGAGGTCAGTGAGTTGATCTTTTCCTGTATCTGCATGGAGGGGTGCAAAATGAGGTTACTGCCTTTGAAGTGGGACAGTCCATTAACCTAGTTGTTTTAGTCCCTTTAATCAGTCAAGCATTTTGCATATAATGTAGTGTTGTATCAGTAGAGCTTATTTTGCTATCCGGAGGACCAGACTTTAATATCTGGGTTGATGTTCGAATAACCAGAAAACAAAACAGATTTGGCTGTTTCATAATACTTGTAATTCAAGCTGTTGATGTTCCCAATAATCCAAACTGTCAAATTAAAGAGTTACAATTCTATGAGCAAGTAATGTGTCAGAACTGCCTTATGTATGTTCATCAAGGGAAAAAAGTACACTGTGAAAAGATGTTGTTCTTTCCTCTCTAAACTGATTAAGACTGTTAAGTTACCATTGAAACCTTGCTGGGGACTGAACTGCATTCTCTCACAATTCCAACTACTAGACAGAGAGTTCAGACTTACTCTCACCAATAGAGTCCTAATGACCTTCCATAATACCAACTGCACTTGTAAACTTGATGTGAGCTGAACTTTATTAAACTGTTGTACACACATTCCGAATAATTAAGATAATTGAAAAGACAGATTCATAACTTGGTTATTGTAGAAGGTTGGTGCTGTTGGTTAAACAGTATTTATACACCTTTATATAATGTTAGCTGTCAGAACAAACTTCTTGATACCCTACCTTTTATATTAGTAGTATTAGTATATTAACCCTTTAGCTACTGGAACCAGATGTCCCTGTATTAACTCTATGGGGATTACAGAATATTGAGGGCAATGGGTTAAGGGAGATTATGATCACATTTTTCCCTCAGACCAATACTTTTCCAAGCAGCGTTGGTCACCGATTCCCGCTATAGCTCGTTCTCTCAACTATCAAGAGGGCGACAATGAACTGGACCTGGCAACTCGCTAGAACCGACGTCAACATCGGCTACAACTTGGGCAACGGACAGTACTGAGACACGCACGCTCTTCTGATCGCCTTTTCAGCTAGTGTCACAAGAGCGTTTCCTGGCCGGATGAGTACAACGGCAACACGGGTTTGAAGGCGTGGATATACCGCTGAAAATAATAACAGGAAAGAAACACGATTCTGCGACGCAGTTCTGTCTTGATTTGGTATGACGCGCCAATACGGATCCTACACCTGGGACCCGGTATCTGGGCACCTGTCCGTGTTTCTTTACCCAGGGGATGAGGATAGTTCCTATGGGCAGGGGCGACGAGACTCCTTCGATAACGTCGTCGATCTAGGAACGGTGGATGCGGCGCACTCCTGGAAGATGATCATAGTCCCTTGATGTAATCATCTTTCATTTCATCTTTGTATACTGAGAGAATCTGGTAAGTTAGTATTGAGTAGTTATAATAAGTCAGTAGTTACTGTGAGTTATTGTTGAAGGGTAATGTGGCTAGTTTTTGGGCATGCATTGCACTGTGATAGCCATTTACTTCAGAATTTGTAAATGTTGATGTTATACAAGAGCTGCAGTGGTACTGATTTTTAAGTAACTTCTAATGGAAAGTGGTGAAGAATACTGAAGAATACTGAAAGTTGCATGAAAAATACTGATTTTGTCAATCATTTTTGAAATATTCTACTGCAGTCACTGTAAGAAGTTACTCGATTTTTTTACGCATTGATGAAAGCTGGCAGCCCCTGCAATTATAGTAAAGAAATATTCTTTGTGTGTACTAAGTAGTTTTGAGGAATAAATTTGTTCAAAAGGCCTGCAGTACAAATACATCAGAATTTAATAAGCGCTATTTATAATTATGATTTTACATGTTAATGTGATCAGAAGGGCAATTAGCACGTGATGGATACAAGCTGTACTGAAGGCAAAAAATGTAACAGCAGAGATGGAGTCGAGGCTGGCCTGGGAGACCGGATTGCTGGCCTTGGCCTGGCCTTGGGACCAAGTCATGTGTACAAAGTCTATGGGAACAAATTTTTCCAGTGGCCTCAGTGACTTGAAACTGTCGTCTTGGACTCCAATCCCTGCATCTTTGTATATGAGAGATTAATACTGGTAATCTAGTATATGAGTAAATAAGTGAAATAATCAAGTAGCCTGTGGGATATTATCTGTTGGAGGAGGGTGGTGTGGCTGGTGTTTTGGCATGGCATTGCACTGTATACATGCTACTTCAGGATCTGTGTATGTGATGTACACTATTGTAAAAGAAAGATTCTTTGTGCGTATAGTAGTGTGAAAGACTAATTTGTTCTAAAAGTTACAGTACAATACATCAGTATACATGTGTATTTTAAATTATATGTATCACAATTGCAATTACACATGATGGCTACAAATCTGTACTGAATCCAAAAAAATTGTAAAAAGTTTGAGAATGGAGTCCGAAGAAAAGTCTACGTAAGTCATGAATAAGACATGTGTGAGATTTTCTTACTCCCAATATTTTGCATAGAGATCAAGTTTTAATCCTTGGGGAGCTTCATTTGCCAATTTGCACAGAGTTAGTAAATGCATTGAAGACAATGATTAAAGTGATTACCTAATCTGCTGTAATCCTTTTCTTCCAGATATACATACCTTCTCATATGCCCGGGCAAGTCTTAGGTTGCAATTCACATTTACAAATCTTCTTGAAAGTTTATCTTCTTGAAAGACTTCGTGAAATTTGAATTGGCTGTTCACACTTGGGGTAAAGCTTTGAGAAGATCTCACTCTTCCCAAAACTTCTCGAAGCGATTTGACCACCTGCACATGTGTAAAAATGCTTGATGTCGCTCCTATACTCCAAATTTACTTCAATTAGATTAACATGCTCAAAGAAAATTATTGAATTATTCTAAGCAGCTCAGATGTGGATGTATTCTTAAATTAATAGGCAGTTCTGTATACACATGCTACAAGATGACGGTATACCAATCATGGCATTCACACCAGAATGTCTTTTTTTTTGTGTGTGTGTACAAGAGAGCATTTTGCGTTCCCTACAGTCCGGAAATGCGCAAATCTCAATAGGGATATACACTTCCCGAAGTTTCTTTTCACATTTAAAATGTTGGCAGGAAGTTTTATTGATGTTGGGAAAGTTGTTGAAAGTTTCGTAGAGAAGGTTCGCAGGAAGTTGGTGTTTACATTAACAAACTTGTGAAGCTAAATCTTTGGGAAGTGAAATTCGCAAAGTTTTGGCTTAAGTGTGAAAGCAGGCGCCATTCATACCATCTATTCATGAAGAAGTGGCCCAATGTGGCAAAAACTATCAATTAAGCATATGAAACCTGAATTAAGACCAGAAAGTTTACTTTAACAAATGAAGAGTTAGACATCTTCTGTTGAGCCAGATGTTTGCCAACTTCAAATGACTACTAATCTTCTTTTTAAAGGAGAGCCGTTCTGTCTTCAACGCTCCAATCACCTCTTGATAATGGGGCGGGAATGTTTTGCTGTTACCGTGGTGACCATCACTCATCGAGGGCTATGGTGGTGATCTTTTCGAGAGCTTGAGAAGCGCTATCCAATTCAAACGCTTGAGGTTCCTTTGATGGCTACCGAACCCATGTATTTCCGTTGGCTCTGTAATAGTTGATCGGGTCTAATTCTCCAGCTACAGTGTAGCCCTCCCTAAAGTTTACAGTTGTAAAAAGTCCCCGCTTTTTAAAACTTGTTACTCTGGTATTATCAAATGAGACGCATTAACTGGAACTTAATTTGATAATAAGGCAGAAAGTCACTTTGATCCATGAAAAGTGCAAACTCTTTAGTCGTGACAAAACTAGTATTTAGATTTGGCTATCATTAGTTGAAAAATGTGAAAAGGCTTTAACAAAATTTACATATTCTATTGAAATTATGACAGTTTAGAATAAACTTAGTTTTGACAATTGGTGATGTTATATGTCAAAACATACACACAACAAACCAGATTCATTCATGTTTTGTAAACAATCAATCAGAAGTATGGATCTTTCTTTATCCTAGAAATTACCTGTAAAATCCTAGGGCATGGAGAAAAAGTTTTCAGCGCTTTATTTTTTTTTGGGGGGGGCGAAGGTGGGTGTGAAGCAAAAAGAGGAAAATAAAAGTTACTTTTTTCTCTCAAAATTTAATTAAATTCATCAAATTTAGTTGAATTATATTAATATTGATGGAAATGGTATAGTTTGTTAGCCAGGAAGCCTCAATGGATTGGGTAGCAGGGGTATGCTTCAGGCAATGTTCGGCATGTCAGTATGTTCAAATATGCCACTATAAGAGACATTTTCATTTGCCCATAGCAATACTTCGGTGTGTGTTGGGAAGGGGCAGCTGGAAGCTCAGTGCAGCATTTTCTAAATATGTTCAAATATACAGTTTGCTTAATCCTTAACATGTTAAGACATTTTTAAAAAAAAGTCAAATTGGAGCAACTTTTGAGTGTTTGTGTCAAATTCCAACAGCTAATAGCCAAAAAAATCACAAAACTAATCAATTATAAAATGTGAAATTTTGTTTGATATCCAATGTAACATCTAAGGCAGGTAGAAAGATATCGTTGCTGTCGCCTCTGCTATAAAAGGAATGACCAAATTAACTGTTCCACATTTTTATCTAGTGGACATTGATAAGGCAAGAGTCTGCTACTCTCAAATTTAACTCATCGAGCCTCCAAAATATTTGACCCCTCAAAGTACTTAGACTACCTATTGTGACTGAAAACACGATATGTCAGGCTGGACCCCACCGGTCGCGTTCATTCCCGATCAGGACCCCCCTAAAAATACCCCGGGGTGGGTGAAATTTACCCCATTAGCCCATGAGCCAAATTTGGGCAGATGATAATGCGTGGGTGCAATATAACAAAATATCATAACTAACATATCAAAGTAGTTCGGAAAGGGGTTGTCAGCTCCCCCCTAAATTACCCCCGCAGCAGGGTTAATTTACCAACCACCTACCCCAATGGACAAATTTGAATGGCAGATAAGACGGGTGTATAAAAAATTACAAAAATATCATAACTGGACATATCAATGGTCGAAAGGGTTGTCAGGCTCCGGACACTATTGTATTACCGGACATACGCTTGTACGCGGCGGGACTACGCGTATCGAAATGTGCCGAGTCGAGTGGGGTGATCAAGGAAATGTATGAATGCATCGTAAGAACACAAAAAACCTTAGAAAATTTACACATATATGACAAATTACATGCCTTTTCATGAAAATAATCCAATTTTCCTAATGCCCGTGCAAAAGTGAATTGGGCTGTCAAGCTTTGTTTTGAGAATTGTCATTTTGATATTTGTTTTCCGTGTATTTTCTTCTCAGGCCGAACCTTTTGCGTTTTGGGCATAGACATAACACGGTATCCGGCAATCACAGGCGATTTTTCAGCGCCCGCAAAATAAAGAAATTTTTTGAAGGGTTAGTTCAACTGGCCCGATTTCGTCAGATTAATCAAGTGACTTTCTTCCTTTTTGTTGAAATTATTAATAATAGATATTTGAATGGAATTTTAAAAAATATGATTTTCAGGAAAATCAATCAAGTATTGTGTGAATTCTGCATCCAAATAAAAAGTGTCCGGTAAATACGATAACCGACATACCGCAATCGCACACGTGCAGTATACAGGTCACCAAACGCCAAACATACTCATAATTAATGCGTGGGACCGGGTATGAACCCCCTTAAATTTGGTCTGGGGACCAAAACCCCGACCACGTGTCCAGCTGACATATTTTTTTCAATCACAAAGCTAGTCTAAGTTAAGCTGTGAGGGGTCAAATAGTTTGGGCTTGACTGGGGTAAATTGAGAAGTAGCTAAGGGCGTCCCAGACTAATGAGATTTGCTTGAAGCGAACAATTTGTAAGTACAAAATGTGCCAACCAAGTGAGATGTTAAGAGTTAATTAGCTTGTCATGTTTTATGCCAATTTCAGTTGATGACTTTTGCTCGCTCGTCACTACTGCTGTGGAGAAATCCAACGATGAGGCATTCTGTGATCTATACAAGAGAAGAGGACCGGGACTGGGACCTTCAGGGAACCTAACCACCCAATGCGGTGAGAATGGTTACTATACAACAAATATTGACTGCTCTGTAATCGGATGGTGGTTTTCAGTTATCAACTCCAAGGTGGCTGTTGCATACCAGACCTTCTATCACCCTTGAGGCCAAAATGTGGCATGAAACGTGGCAAAACTGTGATCAGCAAGTATTCAGTGCTTCACTAGATGATA
>JZLH01S0392351.1:21133-57017 GCA_001188425.1 Eucidaris tribuloides | reverse complement strand
TGGGGAGCGGAGGCATACCCCATCGGCTGCGCGCAGCCGAATTGCTCTAGTTTTTTTTTACGATCAACTCAGTCGCCGAAAAGGTCGCTCAGAAGTTTTTTACCCTCCGAAAATTTTTTTTTTTGGGGGGGGGGGCCTTGGGCAAAGCCCCTCAAAGCCCCCTCCCTCCCCGTAGAACCGCGCCTGCAAGTGTGTACATATCATGCTAGGCTTTCATATCAGCTTCTTGATACCCTACCTCTGTGTTAGTCGATTAAATTAACCCTTATAGCTACGGGAAACGGATGTGCCATATATTAACTCTATGGGAATTACAGAATCTTAGAGACAATGGGTTGAGGAGATTATGACCACATTTTTCTTGCAGACCAATACTTTCCAAGCAGCGTTGGTCACCGATTCCCGCTACAGCTTCGTTCTCTTCAACTATCAAGAGGGCGACATGAACTGGGACCTGGCAACGCTCGCTAGCACCGACGTCATCATCGGCTACAACTTGGGCAACGGCCAGTACGTAAACACGCACCTGTCCGATCCGCCTTTCACCGGTGCCACGGAGCAGTTCCGGCCCGATGAGTACGACGGCAACACGGGCTTGAAAGGCCGGTGGATATACCGGCTGGAAGATAATACAGAAGACACGATCAATGCGAAGCAGTTCTGTCTTGATTGGTATGACGCCCAACCGGATCCTACCACCTGGGACCGGTATCTGGGCACCTGTCCGTGTTCCTTTACCCAGGGGGATGAGGATAGTTCTTATGGGCAGGGACGGCGAAGAACTCCGTCAATAACGTCGTCGTCTAGAACGGTGGATGCAGCACTCCTGGAGATGATCAATAGTCTCGATGGTAAATTAACCCTTTCATTTCATGTACTTTATGATTTGTAAATGTTGATGTATATTACTTTTAAAGAAAAGATTCTTTGTGCATAAGTAGTCTGAGAACTAATGTATCTTAAAATTTGATTAAAAGCCACAGTTCAATACATCAATTATGTTGATTTGTATATAAGTGAATAAGCCTACTTATAATTATATTTTTAACTAACTCATATCAAAATTGCAGTTACACATGATGGCTACAAGCTATACTGAAGCCCAAAAATGTTGAGTAAGCAGTTTGAAAAATGGGAGTCTGCTCATTCATGAAGAGCTCTGTGTAAGATTTCTTACTCCTAATGTGTTTTGCATAGAGGTTGAGGTTAAACATCTTTTGTACGAGACGAATGTTGCCAATTTCAAATGCCTACCTGCATCATCTTTATACAGGAGAGCCGTTCTGTCTTCAGACCTCCATATCACCACTAGATAATGGGGCGGGAATGTTTTGCTGTTACCGTGGTGACCAGTCACTCATCGAGGGCTATGGCGGCGATCTTTCGAGCAGCTTTGAGGAACGCTATCAATTCAACCTTGGAGGTTCCTTTGATGCTACCCAGTATTTCCGTTGGCTCTGTAAGTTGATGTGCTTCTATGCTCCAGTACAGTGTAGCCCCCTAAAGTTTACAGTTGGAAAAAGTCCCCTTTTTAAAACTTGTTACTCTTGGTTATCTATCAAATGAGACCAATTAACTGGATACTGACATTTGAATATAAGCAGAAAGTCACTTTGAATCCATGAAAAAGTGCAAACTCTTGACGTGACAAAACTGGTATTTAGATTTGGCTATTATTAGTTGAAAGTTGTGAAAGGCTTTAGCAATTTACATATACTAATGGAATTATGACAGTTAATGAATAAACTTAGTTTTGATCATTGGTGATGTTATATGTCAAAGCATACACACAACAAACCAGATTCATTCATGTGTTGTAAACAATCAATCAGAATATGGATCTGTCTGTATCCTAGAAATTACCTGTGAAATCCTAGCATGGAGAAAAAGTTTCAGGCTTTATTATTTTTTTTTGGAAGGAGAGGGGGAGGGAGTGTGAGCAAAAAGAGGAAGATAAAAGTTACTTTTTTCTCTCAAATTTAATTAGTTTCATCAAATTTGGTTGGAATTTATATTAATTTGATGGGAATCTAAAGTTGTACCAAGGAATGCCTCATGGGGTTCGGGAGGGGTAAGCTTCGGGCAATGTTCTATGTGCAGTATGTTCAAATATGCCACTGTGAAAGACAGAAAGACATTTTCATTGGCTGTAGCAATTCTAGGGGGGGGGGGCAGTGGTAGCTCAGGGGCAGATTTCTAAATACTGTATGTTGAAATATACAGTTTGCTTAACCCTTTAATGTCCAGCATTTTTTAATAATGTCAAATTGAGCAACTTTTGGAGTGCAGTGTCAACTTCCAACAGCTTTAACAAAAAATTCACAAAATAATCAATTGTAAAATGTGAAATTTGTAGGCAGATATCCAATGTACACCTACTAGTATGAAGGATTTACGTGGGCTGTCTCTCTGCTATAAAATGGAATGACCAAATTTTTTACTGTCACACTTTATATCTTATTGACATTGACATTTGCTTAAAGGCAGGGCATCTCTTTTGCATGAATAAAAATAAACATTTGAAAATACAATGGCATTTAGAAGAAAATGCCATCTGGGAACCTTTAGCAAAATATAGGAGCTGGAAACTCAGTTTTAGTGGAAGTATAGTGACCGTTAGACTCTGATTGAATTTTTTCTCGCAGAAGAAAAAAAACCCTACATAGGAACATACACTAAACGGTATGTATTTTCTTTCACGCATTTTTTCAAATTCTAGGAATTACCCCAGATTTTACACACATGCCCTTCATTAATGGCATGGGTTATCTTTTCCTGGTCTGGGGGATTTTTGCAAATGAGATCCACTGACTTTAAGGTGAACAATATGTAGTACAAAATTGCACCAGCGACATGTTACGAGTTAATTAGCTTGTCATGTTTTTATGTGATTTCAGTTGATGACTTTGCTCCTCGTCACTACTGCTGTGGAGAATCCAACGATGAGTCGTTCTGTGATCTGTACACAGAGAAGAGACCGGCTGGGACCTGTGATGGATACCTACCACCCAATGCAGGTGAGGTGGTTACAGACCGCTAGACCGAAGGTCCGGTAGACCAAGGGTCCCGTAGACCAAGGCTGCGATAGACCAAGAGTCTGAAAGATTGAGGGTCCGATAGGCCGAGGGTCCGAGAGGCCGAGGGTCTGATAGTCCGAGGGTCCAACAAACCGCGGGTCTGATAAACCAAAGATCTGATAGACCGATGGTCCGATAGACAGAGGGCCCGAAAGACCAAGGGACCGTTAGGCCAAGGGTCCCATAGATCAAGGGTGCAATAGACTGAGATTCCAAAAGACTGAGGGTCCGATAGACCAAGGGTCCAACAGACCAAGGGTCTAATAGAACAAAGGTCCGATAGACCAATGGTCCGATAGACAGAGGGACCAATAGACCAAGGGACCATTGGACAAAGGGTTCGGTAGACCGAGGGTGCGATAGACCAAGAGTCCAAAAGACCGAATGTCCGATAGACCGAGGGCCCGATAGATCGAGGGTCCAACAGACCGAGGGTCTGATGGACCAAAGGTCCAATAGACCGATTGCCCAATAAACAGAGGGTCCGATAGACCAAGGGACCGGTAGACCGAGGGTCCTGTATAGCAAGGGTGAAATAGACTGAGGAACCGATGGACCAATTGTAGCGGCCGTAGTTTGTGGGTTTAAAAATCTTGCTACATTGGACGGACGATGATGGTCATTATTATTTCAAAATGCAATGTATTACATTAACAAATCAACATCTATCTTGGACGAAAGTTTTGAGTTTTTTATTATCCTACCATCTGACGCCTTGACTGTTTCAAAGACCTTTCCGTCTACTCTCAATGCCAACTCGACTTTCTTACTACTATTAGTTTTCCTATAAATGTCCTTTTTTTTTTTTTGCTGTAAAGTCTTCCTGCACCGTAATTCTAGACTTCTTGAGCTCTCTTCTGGCTTGGAGACATTCTGTTCTCTTCCAATAATTACTGAATTTTATGATGATTAGTTATTGATGATTTGGTTTGATCTGTCCAGTGCGATGAGATTTTTCCATGTCAGTGTACGATAGCTCAACTTCCAGATTGTTTTTGGCAAGTTCGCAAACAGTGTCATCAGTACACTCCCCTTTTGTTTCTTTGATGTCGAAAAGTAGGAGAAACAATAAAGTACATAAAGTATACCGGAAATCAATTTTGATTTCCAATTTTTTTCCAGTATATTTGCTAAGAATACAAAAAGAAGAGTGTCTAGACCAAAAATTAGCAATTCTTTAGCTTTATTTAGTGATTAGTCTAGAGCTAAATTCTGATTTTACCCATAAATTAGCATTATTGTTTAATATGAAATTAATTTTGAGTAATTAACTATGCAGTTTTGTAGATTACATCATTGGTGACATGCTCTCTGATTTTGAGCGCAATTGCGCAGTCAACGGCCGAGATCTCTAGAAGGGGGTACAGAATCTGATACCCCATATATTACGTGTCCATATATTTTTGCGATTTGCTTCAAAACGGGGAATTCGCGAGGGTATATTTTTGCGATTTTATTGTATCTGCATTCACTTTGTACAGAAATGTCAGGAAGTGAAAATTTTCGCGTTCAGTAAGTAGCGAAATTCGCGAAAATAATTCCACCGCGAAATATTCAGCGTATACAGTAACCCCCCCGGAGATGAGATAGCCAAAAAAGCCCAGCCTGATAAGGGTTAAGCCATAAAAGACCAAGAAGTACAAGACATCTCAGGCCGGGCTTTATGGAAAATGCATGTTATACCGAAATGAAATCATCTCCATCGGGTTAACTATCAATCTACTTCTGTCAGGTTGGATGCTTGGTGATCCTCACATCACCACCCTGGATGGCTACGTCTACACCTTCAATGGCCTGGGGGAATACACGCTGGTCACCGTGCCTGACATCGACGGTACCAGCACGCTGTTCACGCTGCAGGGTCGAACCATGAGGGCGCTGGACTCAGAAACACAGGAATTGACGGACGCTACATTTTTTGTAGCATTTGCAGCTCAGACGTCTAATGCAACACTGGTATGTTTGGAAATGGTCATAGAGTTGTCAGTCAGAACCACCTTTTACTTTGTTCCCAGTGTGAAAGGTCATAAAATTGTCCATGTAATTTATTGTTTAATTCAATCAAAGGTTTACGGAACAACCATGTACTTTGGCAAAACTCTACATTTCAGTCAGAATGCTCTGGTCATCATCAGGCCTGGGGAATAAGGTAAGAGCAAGAAAACAAAAGTATTTATACCTGCAATGAAAACAAAAACAAATGTCACTCAAACATCTAACTGACAAAATACAGGTGTTAATCAAAGCAACTGGGTCAGAAACACATGAACAAAAACAGTCAAGTTGTTTGACATTTGTATTTGTTCTCATTGCTGGTATAAATACTAAGGTTTTCTCACTCTGCCCTTATTCTCCTGACAATACCCAGAGCATTCTGAGTGGAACAGTGAGTTTTCCAACATACATGCTTGTACCGAAAACCTTTTTGATCAAATTATTTTTTGCAGTTTGACACCATGATACTGCAATGTGTACATGTATTGTAAGACAAGTTTTTGTTCTCTCTGTAGTCTAATTGCCACTTGACATAGGGTCTCTAAATAAATGCTTTTTTCCATTTATTGTCTGAAATAAAAATGCAGGTCGAGATGATCTTAAATGATGCGGGTACAGACTTTGATGTGTATCTGAATGGCAATGCTTTCAACAAATCAGTTCTTCTTGACGGTAAGTAACAATTGTGAGCTGACAATTCCATGTTTGTTTCTATTAAAGGCAAGTTCAACCTGACATCAAGTTGGTTCTAATAAAAGCAGAAAAATGAGAGAAATATGAATCCATCGGAGACGATTTGATTTCACTAAAACACGCATTTTCCATAGACCCAAACATAAGTTCACTCATACTTAGCCTCCAACGGATTAATGAAAGTTTGGCAAAAATCCACCAAAGAATAATAGAGTTATGAAGTTTCAAATTTTTGAATTTGTGATGTCACATGAGAGCAGCTCACCATATGTCATGAGATATAAATTCCATGAAAGTGCTGTTTTCTCAGAAATTAGTAAAAGATTTTACCCGTGCATTCAATATATTATCAGAAACATTTCATACAGGCCTGTATGAAAACAAACACCATTCAATTATCATGAACCATTAAAAAATGGCAATTTATGGAATTTACATTACATCACACATGGGTAGCTGCTCGCATGTGATGTCACAAAATTAAAACTTTGAATCATCATAAATCTGTTATTCTTTGGTGGATTTTCGCTTAACTTTCATTAATATGTTTCTCTCATTTTCTGCTGTTATCAAAACCAACTTGACATTAGGGTGAACTTTGCCTTTATTGCTGGGATGACAAAACCTTGTAGAATAATCGAATGAATAGAGTACGAATTAGAGCAAAATAAATAAGTAAACAAATAATTGATAAATAAGTACTTTCTAGTTGCATGATAAATAAAGTAAAGGCAAGTCAAAAAGATGAATGAATTAGTGAAACACAAATATAAATAAATCAATAAATGATTATTACGTAAATAAACAGATAAATGAATGAATAAATAAATAAATACATAAATACATACAGAAGTCAGTGTACAATTAATCCTCTGCTTTTTGTTGACTTACAGGTCCATATCTTGATGGCGGCTTCTCTCTCCAGTCAAAGGTCAGCAATGGGTCGGAGAGAGTAGTGGCCTTCTGGCGGGAAGGGATGGCCATCAATGTAGGGGTCATTGAAGGCATCTTGGACATTGTCTTCTCGGCTCCTGAAACATTCAAGACTGGTATCACCAAAGGATTGCTAGGTAAGGATTGCTAGCAAGGTGGTATTTGATGGCGTGATGGCCTAGTGGTTAGAGTGTCCGCCAAGGTCCAGAAGGTTGTGGGTTCGAGCCCCAGCTGGGTCATACGAAAGACTTTTTAAAAATGGTACCTTCTGCTTTCTAGCTAGGTGCTCGGCATTCTAGAATAGAGAAGGGTAATAATAGCATTTATATTATGCAGGGCCCGCTGGGAGAGCAGGCTATTCGACTGAAGTGGCTACCCTGAGTAAATAAAACATTATTATTATCATTTGAATCCTTTCTTTGCCACCAGAAAGAAAGTGACCCCACCTTGGGCTTCCTCATAGATTGGTGGTCTGAGAGACCAAAGGTTCAATAAACCAAACCCTTAACCTTAATCAGGTGGGACTATTTTGGGAGATGATATGGCTAGGAGGTAGTTAATTCTTTAAAATTGCTTTTTCATTCATTATGCAAATTTATGCATAATTCATGCATGAAAACTCAATTTTGCTCCAAATATGTTAATTTTGGTGTGTAGATTCTTTGGAGGGTTCTTAGTGAATGTACCTGAAAATTATGATATCTAAACTAAATAATTTATTTCAGGGCTGCCAACTCTCACGCATTGAGCGTGAGACTCGCGCATTTTGGCCCTTTCTCACGGCAAAAAGTTGTTTGATTTTCCATACATTTCTATTGATCTCACGCATTTGGACCTCTTTCTTATATCATTGGCCTATGGGAGTCTCACGCCAAGGGATTCACTGACATTGGCAACTGTTATTTTATTGTTTCTATAATTTCATATGTTCATGTATTTTCTTTGTTTTTCGATCTTTGTATTTTTACTATTTTGCGGGGGAAATTTGTTGGTAACAATTTACATTATCCCGTTGCCTCCGAGATTCTGAAAATCCCATAGAATTAAAACAGGCTACATCCAGTTCCCGTAGCCAACGGGTTAACAGCATAAAATTAGATTGAATCAGAAATTGCAAAAAGTAGTCAAACATTTATAATTTTTTAGCTGAAAACACAATTTGCACAATTGGAATTGTACATGAAATCAGGTTTTTGAGCAATTTTTGGTCGGACATGTATGTACAAAATTATCTTCTGATCCACCAATTTGGTCCAAAAGATATGGGAAATTTGAAGGAAAAACTCATGAAACATTGCGACAAAAGATTTTCCCCCAACCTAGTTATGGTTAAAGGGAGAAGGAGCCAGCAACTAACAGACATAAGTTAAGAAAAAAAATGACATTGTGAGTATTGTGAAAATTACATGGTGATAAAGACAGCCTAAATAAGGGGTACTGTGTGATACTCACCCTCAGCAAGGCCCTATAAATTAGTTAATTTGTGCTTATTTTACGTCTTTGCAAGTTTTATCCTGGGATAAAAATTCCAGAAACAGCTATAGGGGGAGGAGCTTATCGATTCAAACAGTGCATACATTACCATGGCGCGACTAACGCGTCGGGTGGCATGCATCGATCATGCATGGTCACCTCCAGACCTGTGCACGTGTGATCTAATTGGTTGGCAAGAACTCAAATTTTTTCTTAACTGATGCCTGTTAATTACTGGCTCCTTCTCCCTGTAAGTCTCTATAAGACTAAAGATCTGATAGAGTGATGGCTTAATCGACCAAAGTTTTAAAGCACCCTATAGACCTTAAACCCAGTAGATTGAAAGCATGTCCAACTTAGAAATATTTTCCTATGCACCTTACAAGTACCAATGTTTAGACCCTTTCAAATATTTGTATGTACATGAATATGCTAGTACTCAAATAACCCCCCCCCCGCCCCAACACACACACACACAGACACCCCCCCCCACACACACACACACACACACAAACAAAAATATGAAGAAAAAAAAGTACTCATACCATGATAATTGATTCCATCACAAATTGGTGAAATTATATTTTTGTTTAATTTTTTTATGATCATCAATTTATTTTTTCAGGAGTTTGGGATGGCGACAACACCAATGATTTTGTCCGGTCTGATGGCTTGCTGCAGGTGGCTACAGGACCAGATGGCAACTATACTGACAGTGACCTCTTCTCATTTGGAGAATCCTGTGAGTACATGTTAAAGGCAAAACATCTCGTTTGCAAGCCGAAAAATTAAGATTATGTAAATTAATACACTGGTATATAAAAAAAAAATCTGATAACCTTTATCAAAGTATAGGAGCTAGAAACTCAGTTTTAGTGGAATTATAGTAAACCGTTAGACTTTTGGTTTGAATCATTGTCTCATAGAGACAAAAATTCTACTAGTCTGCCAGTCTTTTCCAGACTCTTACCGTGCATGTGTATCCATCATGACTGATATGTGACATTTATGTACAATTTTCAGATGTGTACCATTAGCATTCATGAACATGGCAAAGTTTCACACAGAGTCTAACCATGGATCTATAATGGTTTAACCTAACCCTTTGGAGACAATTTGATTTCACTATAACACACATTTTCCATAGACCCCAACACAAGTTAACTTGTACTTAGTCTCCAAAGGGTTAACCTTACTCTTTGCTGCATTTTTCAAACTCTAGGTAATTGCTGATCACCAGACATCTATCCTAAAGGCATTAGTGATGTTTTGCTGTGTTACAGGAGGGGTGCAAATGAGACTCCCTGCCCTTAAAACTTCTATCATGTACCTGAGTCTGTCAATACTGCAATCAGAGGGAGGGAGATGTACGAACTCTTTGAGAGCTGGGCCACAATTTTTAGAGCCTTTCCCAGAAACTGAATTGTTAATAATAATAATAATAAATGGAATTTTTATAGTGCCGTTATCTATTTTGTTTGAATGCTCAAAGCGCTTTATACAAAATAACAGAAAGAAAGAAAAAAGTGGCATAACAAAAATAATTTGCACACCGTAAAAAAAGAAAAACGTTCAAAATGCACAACTAAAAAAGTGTGTTTTTAGGTTACCCTTAAAGGACGTCAAAGAGTTGGAGTCCTTCAGCTCCTATGGAAGTGAATTCCACAGGGCTGGTTCGGCATGAGCAAAAGCTCGACCCCCCCCCCAAGATTTTTTAGATAATGGAACATGTAAAAGACCAGAATTGGAGGATCGTAGGGATCGTACAGGTTGGTACTGATGTAACAGAGACTTATTGTAATCAGAGGCTGTTCCGTTGATAGTATGATAAACCAAAAGAAGGATCTTATATATTATATGTTCCTTTACAGGTAACCAGTGAAGACTGTTCAAGATTGGTGTAATGTGATTACGTTTATTTGATAAAGAAACAATTCGTGCGGCTGAATTTTGTAGCTTCTGTAATTGGGCAATTTGAGAATTTGGCAAGTTGAATAGTAAGCCATTACCGAAATCAAGTCGAGATGAAATGATCGAGTGAACAAGCTTCTCTGTTGCAGAACGAGTAAGATATTTGCGGATGAAGCCGATATTGCGCAATTGATAGCAAACAGATTTGCAAATGCTGGTAATTTGATGAGACATAGACATTTGTGAATGTCTATTTGTCAGTTGTAAGACTATCTAGTATCTGTAGTGCTTTCCACTGAATTGAAATGAACAAATTTGTCATTTTCACAGGGCGGATCACAGCCAACGAGTCCCTCTTCAACTACAACCGTACCAACCACACATGGGCAACTTTCAATGACCTCTCGTTTACGCCACTCTTCCTCGACGACCTTGTGAACACCACGGCACTAACTGACCCTGTCTTCCTAGCAACGGCCCAAAGTAATTGCGCCGGCAACCAGGAATGTCTGTATGACACCCTAGCAACCAAGAACAATGATATCGGCATGGCAACAAAGGAGACTGAAGAGACTTTCATCGCCAACAATGAGATGTTATGTAAGTTGACATGTTACTCCTTGCAGATGTGTTAACTCATTGCTTCCAATATTCTCTGATTGCTATAGAGTTAATACATGGCATATCCATTTCCTGTAATGTACGGGTTAATGTGCCTAAAAATGACCAAGATCAACCAAGTGGTTTTGTCTACATTGAGGATTGGTTTGAACGTTGAGTTGATAAATTGTCAAATTCGTAAAAATATATCCAGTATAAATCCTACTGATTTTCTGAATAAAAGACCTGTATAGTAATGTATTCAAATTTATGGATTTTTCTTCCTGGGGGCCCAGTCACGAGCTATACCATAAACCAGTTTATACAGTGTGTCTCAAAAAAAATTGTGCAAGTTAAAACCGCCCTCTTTGGCAATTAGAAAATACTCTTGTGACATGATGCTTACATCAACGTCAAGAGCATAGTCTACGCTTTCAAATACCGTTAGTTTTGTTTAGTGTGCTTGTCTTAATCTTGAGATATGTTAATTTAAATAAGAAAGTGTAAAATCACAATTGTGCCACTTTTACTACAGTCCCTTGTAAAAGTGACACAATTGTGATTCCACTCTTTTGTTGTTTACAAGATATCTTGAGATTAAAACAAGCAAATTGAACAAAACAAATTACATTTGAAAACCAAGGCTTTACCCTTGACGTTGATGTGAGCATCATGTCACAAGAGTATTTTTTAATTGCCGAAGAGGGCGCTTTTTAGGTGAACAAATTTTTGAGACGTGTTCCAGTATGTCTCAAACAATTGTGCAAGTTAAAAGCGCCCTGTTTGACAGTTAGAAAGTACTGCCGTGACACATGTTTACGTCGAGATCAAGGGCAAAGTCTTAGCTTTCAAATGCTGTTTGTTTTGTTCAATTTGCTTGTTTTGATCTCGAGATATCTTGTAAACAACAAAACAGTGTAACCACAATTGTGTCACTTTTATGGAAAGAAGACCTGATGCTATCAATGACTGTACTAAAAGTGGCACATTAATGATTTTTCCTTTTTGGTGATAACTGAAGTTATCTCAGGATTAAAACAAGCAAACTGAATAGAACAAACGACATTTGAAAGCTAAACTATACCCCTGATGGCAATGTAAACATGTCAGTCTCAACAATGTTTTTCTCATTACCAAAAAGGGCACTTTTGACTTGCACAATTATTTTTGAGACACACTGTAGTGAATACATTTCAATACTTGGAATCCAACTTGCATAAATTAGTTGTTGTCAAACAAGCCATGGGCAAGCTCTCAGGTTGTTAGGGACAAACTTTGATTAAGAAGGGTGCACAAAATAAAATGTATTAGTGGATTGGTCCATTAAGTGAGGTTTGTTCCTCAATTTTATAAAAGAGAAATAACAAATTTAATTACTGTTATTACTTTTTATTATAGCATTAATTGAATAGGTGCTAGATGTAATACAAGATTGTACCATTGATGCATTAAGAGTTTATATAAGAGTATTTGGTTGTTTTTTTTTAATTCTGGCAGTGAACTTTCCACCAAATGTGACCGGCATCAGTGCTCTAGACGTCGTTGTAGGGCAGGCGGTCAATTTCACTGTGACAGCCACAGACCCAGAGGGCGGCATTGTCACTTATGATCTTCTGAACGAGGTACCAGGGGCAGAGATTGATAATTCAAGTAAGACTTAGGTTTCATACAAACCTAGATAAGTTCTTGAATTTATTGTCATAGCCTTTGTAAAGTCCCTGAATGATTGTTTTCTTTAAAAACTTGATCGTCAAATATCCTGAATTATGCTCTAAAGTCCTTGAAAATAGTCACTGAAGGTAATTACATTGGTCAATGTTGCATGTGTGTGTGTGTGTGTGTGTGTCTGAGTTTGTAATCGCCTCGAACGGAGGACGTTTTGGATTAATTTTACTGTACAACCACAGACGTACCTTCCAGGGGGGACGGTCCACGTTTTTAGGTCTTGTTGTAATTGAGGTGCTTATGCGGCATTACAACCAGTAAGCAAGGTCTTGAGGTGTATAGAGAACGTCCGCATTTGGAGATTGTGTACTGTAATGTATACGTCTGCAGTTGTCAGAAGTTTCGTCCTCATTTGATAGGTAAAAATTGCCATGTGTGTGTGTGTGTGTGTGCAGGCGCGCCGGAACACTTTTAGTTTTGAGGGGGCAAAATCTCGACGGGGGCACATTTATGTAATAGTGTGAGATCCGCGGCGAGGGAGGGAAGCGACCGAGGTGGGGGGGGGGCTGTGGGAGTATATGTATACATATGT
This sequence comes from Eucidaris tribuloides, assembly GCA_001188425.1. Taxonomy (NCBI): domain Eukaryota; kingdom Metazoa; phylum Echinodermata; class Echinoidea; order Cidaroida; family Cidaridae; genus Eucidaris; species Eucidaris tribuloides. The sequence continues at coordinate 44,078 of JZLH01S0392351.1, read as the reverse complement.
TCACAACTGTCAAGTTAGATTTATTTACTCAAAATTAACAAGTCTCCATTGTCGTGCATATATCCTTTCAGAAACCTTTATTAATACGACATAGGCGTATGGACTCCATTCTGAAGGGGAGCAATTTTTGTTGCCGAATATCTGACTAATGGCCGGAATTTCATTTTTTAGATTTTGAACTGCAAGGGGGTGAAAGGGGGATCCCCTGCAGGCTGTACGCAGATGCGTGATAAGTGCTGGGAGGCATGCACCCATGTTTTGCCTTTAAAATATGCATAAAAAGTCATGTCATACTGATACTGATATTGTATAGTCACATGAAAACGTAATTGGGGGGGGTTTGGAGGGGGTTTCCCCCTCCCAGGATGAGAAAATTTTGCAATTCACCTTGAACAAAACAGTTTTTGCGCCTTTTAGTGACAAATGAATCTGTATTTCATTGACTTGCAATTCGTTATTTTCACTAAATAAGAAAAAAAGAAATTAAATTAGTTTTTAGGTCGTCTTGCCCCCCCCCCCCCTCATAATTTTGATAAGACGAAAAAGTCATAAAAAGTCATGCCCAATTATGTTTTAAAAATATCAAAGGCACTAACAAACCTAATAAATTTACGTAAAATACCACTAACATTAATATCGTTCAATTTTCCAAAGCTTTCTGAATGCAAATCATTGCGTGCGGACTCGAGCGCGCCAGAAACATGTGCTTTTTTTGACATTCGGCAGCTGCATTCTAAACACACAACAAACAAAAAAAATCGATACGCAGTTAGCAATTTAAATTATAGCTGTTTATTGTTTTATTAATTTGAATATTAAAATGTTAGTTCTTTTTTGTCACAAGCTTGCCCCATTTTTTAAAATACTTTTTAGACGTTTTTTCGCTGAATTTCCTTATTTTCATTTTTTTTTTGTCGAGGCGGGTACAGTGCCCCCCCCGCCCCACCCCCCCCCCCCGCCACGCGTCTCATTAGTCTATGTTTAACACTATTCATATGCCGGGGCGAACACACGCGGCGAGAGTTAGAATCATCTCGTGATTTTCGAATTCCTCATGAACATGACGTACACTGGTGAGCCACTTTCACATTGCTTCGTTTTAGTCTGAATGTATTCATTAAAAGCTTTAAACGTCCGAACCGCATTGAATTGAGCAAGTGATAATATTCTTACATTGCTAGAACGTCTAGAAGAAAAGGCAAATGGAAAGGGCTTTACTGAAGGTTGTATGCACGGGGCACCACCTCTTCGCAAGGACGCGACAGGTTAATCACAGAGGTTCATCTACATGTAATACACTAAATTTAAGTGGCCCGTCAGGGGCGAAAATTTATGCAATTTTTTTAGTTATGAAATTGAGCAAATATTCAAACAAGAAAGAAGTTGCCTTTAATGTTCATTTTAGTCTTTTTAAATGAATTGATTAACTTTTTTCCTTCCAGGGGCACATTGGGGGGGGCAAAACTCGTTTTGCCCCCAAAAAATTATTATTTCGGGGGGTGAGCAAGTGCCCCTCTGCCCACGCCCGCTTTCGGCGCCCTTGTTGTGTGTGTGTGTGTTGTGCTGTGTGTGTGTGTTGTTCGTCTGTCGTTGTTGTGCATATGTCATGGTCTGTTTTTTGAGGGGAAGATTTTTGTCTCGGCCCAGCTGGAGGTAAAGGCGAGACTAAGGGATCCAAATGGTATCTGTCCATGGTAGCATGATTATGCTAAAGCAAATTAACTGCAGCCAATGAAAATGAAATTATATCCATATTAATGAAGTATATGAAAAAAACACAACTTGCATTGATTTTGTACACAAAATCATGTTTTTGAGCAGTTTTGGGGCTGACATGTATACATGCACAAAAAGTTGCGCAGCGTGGAATGGTAAATTCAATTTTCACGAAAATGGTCTTGAAAGATGTGCAAAACTTAAAAGTAAAAACTCAGTGAGCGGCAGAATGGTTGTGAAATTGTGGGGGGGGGTCAAATTGACCCCCTCCCATTTAACATATGATTAAAAAATGACAGTATAGAAGAAAATTTCAAAGTAGAATGTACACAGCAGTATGATTGAGCTGTGAGTGAGTGGTTGAAGTAAAAGTCATGAAAGTTTACACTTAAGTAATGAACAAGTGCTCCTTGGATTTTAACTTCGGAGCTGTAATCCTGATGCATGATAATGTTTGAAGCATACTTGATCATTGATTTTGTATGAAGAAACTAACATATATACCACACATTTTTTCTTGAATTCAATTGATATCTAAAATTAAACTCTTCCTGCTATCAATCTTACGGTAACATACTTGCTGAAATTTTCAAACCGAAATATAAATGAATAAATTGACGGATAATGGCAGAAATTTCTTGATTGCTAATCCAATGAGTCCTGATTTTGTCTTCAGCTGGTGTATTCTCATGGACTCCACAGTCCACCAATGCTGTTAGTCTCGTTATTCGGGCCTCGGATGGTATGGTCTATGCACCTGTCGAACCTGTCGTGAAAGTCTGCGATTGCCAGAACAACGGCACCTGTGTGTATGACCAATACACAGACGACTCGAACATCATCACAGACAAGTTTGCGGTGAGCTTTTGTGGTTTTGTCAACTTTTCTTGTCAGCTTTCTTCATTAGTTTATTAGTCTATTATCTTGACCAAATAGAATGGTTTCAACTTGTTTTTACAAGAGATCATTTTGAGTATTCATTGTTGTTTTAGCTCCACTGAACAATTTTTGACTGTATTGCAATACAAAAGTGATATTATAAAGAATGATATATGGCAATTATACAAGCTGTATATCAATGTTTAATACAAATGGATTAAACATATAATGTTACTCCATAACCATACAAAGGGACTAACACAAAATTAAAAATCATAGGACATATACAAAATATAAGAATTCTGTATTACAAAATACAGTATGGAATAATAATCAACATTACCTAGTCCTGTCAGTAACTTCTACAGAAAGATGGAGATCCCCAGTTTATAACTGTAGTACACAGTACTACTTATCAATATATTTAATGTAAACTATACAGTGTGTGTAAAAAAAAAAAGTAGACACTTAGAAAAAAAAATTATTAAAAAAACATTTCATAATTTTGAGATTATTTTTTTATATATAAATATTTTACCTTGGACCTAAGCTATCTGATGACACTGTTGATATTGAAAGTATTTCTCGCATGAGTGAGCACAACCCCCTTTTGTGCAATCGGCCAAAAATGCATTTGCGCACAGAATTGTGTTCTTGTAGTCAATGTTTAATGACTCATAGAATGGTGCTGGAGAAGCTCTCAACAGATGTGCACTAGTATTCAATCCTCAGCATGCTCAGAGAAGAGGTTATATCAATTTTGTGACAAAAAGACAGAAATGAAGCAATGATTCAGATATATATATGGACAAGCCTGTGCACTGTCAGCCTACAAAGCAGTAAGGAATTAAAAAGAAATCACAATTGCATATTTTTACAGCTAGGGAGTTCCACAAGTCTAAACCAAAGTGTCTTATAGGGTTCATATGGGTCAGGAAATTTTGCCACAAGCAAAAGTCAGGAAAAGTCAGGAATTCATCAATTTCATCTGGAAAGTTAGGGAAAATCATTTATGAAAGATATTTTAAAAATGACCCTTGATTGGGAGCATGCTGGTATTGTGATGATGTATTTGTACATGCTTTGAATTTGTAAAAATGGTCATGGGATTTAGAGATTTCTGCTCTGGAAAGTCATGAAAAAAATGTTGGGGAATTTTGAAAATATGTGAGTGTACAAAGCCTGGTCTTAGGCGTAAAAAAAAATGTTATGTTGCCCTCAGTGACCGACCGTAAAATGCGAAAAATCAGGGTCGCAATTTTTTTTTTTTTAAGCTGACCCAAAATATACAAACTCACCATTTTCGGGAGAAAATGTCAGATTTGAGCAAAGAATTTCCCAAAATTCCTATTCAATGGCTTAAAACAGCACTTTTATATGCGTTTTGCCTATTTGAAAGACCCATAAAAAATATCAGGGAACTCAACTCTCACACAGTTTCAGCCTACATATACTTGCACAGTACAGTATGTACATGTGGATTGCTTACATCCGGGTTTTGCTGCGGTAAAAAAAAAGATAAAATAATAAAAGATAAAAACCCACCGACGGACCGACCCAATTTTCAAAATTTTCCACTTGAGAGCAACATAACATGTTTTTTTTAGGCCTTATGATTTTGTTTGTTTGACTCCATGTAGGTTGTGGTCTGTCAGTGCTCATCAGCCTGGTCAGGCGACTTCTGTCAGCAAGACTTTGATGCATGCCAGGACAATCCCTGCTTCCCTGGGGTCACCTGCATCGACAATATTGCACCCATTGAGGGCAACCTCTGTGGGGCGGGTACTTGCCCCAATGGACTGGTGGGCAATGGCTTCAAATGTGCAGGTTGGTTGCCCTGGCCTTATAGCCATCCCCCTAATGTTAACTCTTAATGTGCCAGAGGATTTACACCTCTGTGAACTTTACGTGTATTATTTGGTGCAGATCTGTAACTTCGGCACGTTAAGAGTGAAAGACAGACCTGCCAACTATCCCTATTTTATAGAGACAGTACCTATTTTGGTCAAAAGAAAAACACATTTTCTATCCCTATTTGGGGTATTTTTTTGTCTATAGTAATGCATAGGTCAAGAATGTCCCTACTCTTCCAATTTACACCCTCATCCTGTCCCTCGTAAGTTTCAGGATTGGCAAAATATGAAAAGATATGCACTTTGCACAAAGTTCATTTTTCTCTCTCACTAAAAATTCTTAATCCTTAATTTATTAATTTATTCCTACCACGTCATCAGTATAATTTGTCTTCTATCAAGATTTGGTTGGCATGGACTTTTCCCACTTCACTGATTTAAAGAGAGGTGCTAGATATGAGATTGACTCTCTGTCTTGATGAAAGCATGGATAGCTTAGTTGGTAGAGCATTGGCCTTACTAGCCTAATGTTTTGGGTTCAAAACCTAGTCAGGGCATTGTGTTTTGCTCACACTGAAAAATATGAATTCTTTAATATTTGTGTTTCCTGTTTTCTATTTTCTATGTATTATTTGTAGAAATTTTGTTCCATTTTCAGTGTATTGCAAACTTAATTGCTCTATTTCTACAGACATCAAATGTGTGAAGAGTGCACAGATTCTTGACTGGTCTTTGGAGTGGGTTTCTCCTACTGTGGCCTTTCACAAATTCCACTATTTCCCATTTTGGTAGCATATTCAACAGTGTGTTATTATTCATAAAGTCTTAACCAATTTAACATGTAGATATCTCATTGAAACTATTTCATATCGTAATCCTCCTTGCACTCTTCTGTGTACACACGACACATCTGACCTGACAAACTTCACTATTTCTGGGAATATGTTTGGAGCAGCAACACCAAAAACATGGAAATGCCTTCCATATAACATACAAAGAGAAGAACCATCCTGCAGAAAAAAAAGCATTTAAAAATTGTTTTATGAGTATCGTTGCTTACATATATTTGTCTGCAATATTTTGTAATTGTAAGCAGTATGATACTTCTTGTTAACCTATTGGAGACTAAGTATGAGTTAACTCATACAGGGGTCTATTGAAATAGCGTGATGTAGTGAAATGAAATATCATCTCCTACATGTTAATAGTATGTATTTCAATATGCATTCATATAATTTTGTCCCAGATTTTGATGAGTGTGTGGAGTATGCCAACCGTTCAGCGGCGGATGGCGGCCCTGCCTGTGATCAGATCTGCACCAACATACTAGGATCTTACTCCTGTAGCTGTAACCCTGGATATGAGCTGCATCCAGATGAGAAGTCTTGTATTGGTAAGTTTGATTGACTTTATATGCCTCCTGAAACAAGATGAGCATTATGTGGTATTATATTTTTCTTGTGGTGATCCGACATTTGCTCCAGCGACAGTTCCTCCGGTGACAATATCTCAGAAGACAAAGAGTTAGGGTTATGGTTGCCATTGGGTTTCTAGTTCAGAATAGGAGTAGGGATGAGGTCAAGGTTATTGCATGAAATAATTGTCGGAGCAACTGTCGCCAGAGCAAATGTCAGACATTCATTTTTTGCTTAGATTCTGGAATTTGACTTAATATTCAACATTATAAAATGGTCATGTTGATCCTGTGTGTTATGCGAGTGGGCATTAGTTTTTACTAATGCCAGCTCAGATTTTTTAAACCATTTTATAAAACAAATAATGCACATTACGTGTTCGGTCTTTAGTAAAACTATTGACCCTCGCTAACTTTCTAAAAATCCAAAACACAGAAAAATCTGAAACACACGAGGCTGAAGGCCGAGTGTGTTTTGGATTTTTAGAAAGTTACCTTGCGGTCAATAGTTTTTACTAATGACCTCGCTAATGTGCATTATTTGTATACTAATCTCTGGTTGCTCTCTTGTTGTTTTCCACATTTTATGTAAACAAATGAAGATATTTGAAATAATATATCTAATCTGTGACCAAGGCTAACTTTTACTTCAAACTACTTTAACATCAGACACAGATAAGCACATGTTGTCCTGTCATTCAGTTTGTCACTATTAATGTTTGAGTCATGAATGGAAAACGAGGCAAGCATTCTCAAATTGTCCCATGAATTGTATTCATTGTTGACATCATTATGAATAATGATTTAGAAAAAAGCAATGTATTCATATTTTATATCTTGCTGTTCATACATGTTTACAAAAATAACTTGAAAACTTTGACATCTGTTTGAAATCTTCTTTCTTTTTTCTCTTTCTTTCCTGTTTCCTTCTTTTTGTCTTTCCTTCTTTCTTTCTTCTTTTTTTTTCTTTTATCAGACATTGATGAATGTGATATACAAACAGATGGCTGTGATCCTAATGCTGACTGCTCTAATACTCAAGGATCCTATTCATGTACCTGTCGGGATGGTTATAGGGGGACTGGGTTCAGTTGTACTGGTAAGTATGTGTGGTTTATTGATTGATTAATTGATTGATTGATTGATTGATTGATTGATTGATTGATTGATTGATTGATTGATTGATTGATTGATTGATTGATTAACTGATGGATGGATATGATGGATGGATAGATTGATGGATGTATTCATTGATTGATTGATTGATTGATTGATTGATTGATTGATTAACTGATGGATGGATAGATTGATGGATGGATTCATTGATTGATTAACTAATTGACTGATCAATTGATGGATGGAGGGATTGATTGATTTGATTGATGGATGGATAGATGGATGAATGGATTGATTGATTGATTGACTGATTGATTAACTGATTGATTGCTGGATTGATTGATGAATTGAATGATTGATTGTATAAATAAAGGATTGATTGGTTGGTGCTAATAAACATTAACTTATGGCCAATTATTGGATTGTTTGATTCACTGTTTTTATATGATTTGATATGATTTGATTTGATGACATGGTTGTTTTATTGAGATATGTAATTTTATATGAGATATAGTGTGTCTAATTTAATGATTGAGATTACTGACTGAGGGAAAGATTGATTGATTTAATCATTGATTGTTTCAAATTTCATGAATATATTTATTGAGATATTTATTGAGATAACAGTGGATTGATTTAGGACTTCAGTGATCAAATTACTGATTAATTGTAGAAGAACAGGTATTGTTGCTTAGACATCTTACACAAAAGTCATTTAATCTCAGAAAAAAATTGGACTGTATGGTACTTTTCTCCAGTACTGAATAGTCTCCAAATTTTCACTTACATACTTCAAGTGGTCAGCTGTGTACATGTACAATTACATGAGCAGGTAAAATTTTGGGTTTATTGAAACAAATTGGCTCTCAATGTAATCCAGTATGTAAAGACTTTGTATCACAAGATTGTTTTAAATACGCATTATGCCATGCTTTCTTTGCAATCATGATCTGTATTCTATAATTTCAATAAATCATCTATATTTGCTTGATATTTTAAACTGTATTTTTTTCTTTGGATAGATATTAATGAATGTCAGGAGTTGGACCAGCCTTGTGACCCAAATGCAGACTGCGTAAACATCGCTGGATCCTACATATGTGAATGTGTGTCTGGCTTTGAAGGGGAAGGACAAACTTGCTCTGGTAATTGGAATGTTAATTTTCAACACTGTGGTGGTCATTTTCCTTGTAAAATAATGTAGTCAGTAAGCATGTGCAGGTCAGGAAAATTATCAAATCTTAAAGGTTTTATCAATTTACTTGTGAGGTTGTGCTCTACTATGAGTCAGTGTACGGTGAAATGAGAAATATAATAGGAAGAGAAAGAGGAGGTGGAGGAGAGGAGGAGGAGGAGGATGGGAGGAAGGATGGGAGAAGGAAGAAGAAGAAGAAGAAGAAGGAGGAGGAGAAGGAGAAGAGAAGGAGGAGGAGGAGGCAGCGGGGAGGGGAGGGGAGGAGAAGAAGAAGAGAAGCAGAAGAGGGAAGAAGAAGAAGAAGAAGAAAAGAAGAAGAAGAAGAGAAGGAGGAGGAGGAGGTGGCGGGGAGGGGAGGAGAAGAAGATGAAGAAGAAGAAGAAGAGAAGCAAAGAGGAGGATGAAGAAGAAAAGTGCAGGGGAGGAGGAAAAGGAGAAGAATGAGATATACAGTAAGAAGATGAAGATGAATGAGGAAAGAAGAACACGAAAATAAGAAGAGGAGGAAGAACAAAAGGTAGAAGAAGCAAAGGAGACAAATTTGTCTCCAATCAGGAGTTCAGAAAGCAGACTGTTCTAATTTGAATGCTTGCAGTATCGTTATTCTACTAATGTCCTGTGACACATGTAAATCATTGATCCTACGCTATAATCTCTAGCTAATGAGACAATCCATAAATAATTGTACCTTTTTTTATAGATATCAATGAATGTGCCCGTGATCTCGACAACTGCGATGCTAATGCCATCTGCACCAATTCGGAAGGGTCCTTTGGTTGTGCTTGTGCATCTGGCTGGGAGGGGAGTGGCCTGGATTGTAGTAACATCAATGAGTGTCAGTTGACCAGCAGAGAGTGCCATCCTAGGGCATCTTGTGAGGACACTCTGGGGAGTTACGTGTGCACCTGCCCTGCTGGGTTGGCTGGAGACGGAATCACTTGTGTTGGTTAGTGACCCTACAACTCAAAACCAAAAATTGTATCATCATTTTTTCCTGATCATTGTTTTTCTTGTGTTCGATTATTGTAGTGATAATGATGATGACGACAATAATAATGATGATAGCAATAATAATAATGGTAATAATATCATCATCATAATAATAATGATAATAAATATGATGACAATAGTAATGACAATATGATAAAACTTGATATAATATTGTTGTGGTGTTACTATTATATATAATAACAATTTATAATTTTTTATTTCAATACACTGAGAAAAATCAAGTATAAGAATTGTTTTTCTTGTGTTTGATTATAATAATGATGATGATAATAATAGTAATAATAGTGTTGATAATAATTAATATCATCATCATCATAATGATGATAATATGAACAGGAAGAAGGAGCAGGAGGAGAAGAGGAAGAGGAAGAAGAAAAAAAGGTAGAAGAAACAAAGGAGACAAATTTTCTCCAAATTAGAAGTTCTAATAACCAGAATGTTCTATTTTGTTCTAAGAAGAATATTATTATTATTTATTATTAAATATAATGACAAGAGTAGTGACAATATGATAAGGATATTACTTGAAATAATAATATAGTTGTGGTGTTATAACTTTTATATGTAATAATAAGTTATAATTCTTTATTGCAATATACTGCAACAAAATCGAGTGTAAACTGTAAGAATTGTTTATTCTGTGTATGATTATAATGATGATGATGATAATTGTAGTAATGACAAGATACAAGATAATTTATTGTCATATGTATAAAATATATACATAAAATTTGATTTCGGACAAAAATTATATTCCAAGTGCATATTAATAGAAAAGTACTGAAAATATAATATAATATAACTTGAATTAAAACGACACTGTACAGAATACATGATACACATAAAAATACATTTATCCATAATCGCACATTAAAATACTGCACTGAAGAGGTAGAGGAGGAGTGGAAAGAAGGGGAAGGGAAGAAAGGGGAGAGTACGATAAAATATCATCATCATCATAAGAAGAAGAAGAAGAATAATGACAATATGATAATAATGATACTTGTAATACTTGAATAATATTTTTGTGGTGTTATTACTATTATATATGTCTAATTACAATTTATAATTCTTCATTGCAATATGCTTGAACAAAATCAAGTGTAGGAATTCCACAGTAGCTTTTATATGAGGTAAAGATATTGCTGTCCCCTCACCATCAACCACCCTCTCCCTTTCAGAAAAATCTGATAGATATGTAGTATTCTGGAAAATATTTGAGCCACAAAACAAGCCACAAATACTTGTTTCTTCAGATATTGATGAATGTGCATCTAGCATTGATGAGTGTGCCAGTGGTATCAGCCAATGCTTCAACACCCAGGGTTCATATGAATGTCGCTGTGACACCGGCTACACTGGAGATGGATTCGTCTGTCAAGGTACGATTCATTTATTGGCTTCACTCAAAGATGAGCACGTCTGTAGCCATGCTTCATTTTCCAATTTGTATAGCAATTAGGGTTTGACACTAGTGCATGCCATCCTGGCTGGGGGGGGGGGGGAAGTAAAATTTCATTTTGGGCAAGTAAAAAAAAATCAATAATTGAACAGGCAAATAAAAATTAATGTTAATTGAGGATAACATGTCCGAAAATGTTACTAAAAGTGAACAAAATATGATTGAAATACTATAAATCATTCATTCTGCAAGTACCAGTAAATTTAGACACTATAAAATAAACTTCCAATGCCATAAAAAAGGCCTTAGTGGTTTAAGTTTGTGAGAAATGATATGTATTTAGTATATGTTATTATTTTCAGGCAAGTACATTTTTTGTGTGTGCAAGTAAATGTGGTAGTTGTTAAGTGTGGAACCCTACAGTATTACACAACTCTCTTATAGAACAGGAAATGGTTTTAGTGGCAGAAGAATATGGGAGTATACTTGAAACCAATTGTTATGCGATATACCAAATCTTGTGATCGGTATGTGTTTGCTGCAACTACTAGTCTCTGTCAGGCACTGCAGAATGTGCACTGTGCATGCATGTTTTTCAAACAGTCCCTATGATGCTGTGTGTTTAGAGGTGTTATTTGTTTATACTTCTCTTACAGCAAGAGTCATGGGAGTCAAGATAGATTAATGTAATGTTTGGGGATGGTCGGCTCTGTTTTGGCAAAAGGGTGTATCTCAGAAATTTGACTTTTTGAGGTTTTTCATTTGGGGGATTTAGAGGTCAAAATTTTCGCTTTACTTATATATACTTACTACTTATTCATTTTAGCTTATCCTGATTTCATTTTGTTTATCTTTCTTGAACACACAGACGTGAATGAATGTAGGTCTAATGTGTCTGTATGCTCAGTCAATGCTTTATGCGACAACACAGTTGGATCATATAGCTGCCAGTGCAAGACTGGATTTGCTGGAGATGGAGTTACTTGTATTGGTGAGTGTGAACTGAATTGAAATTTAAGGGGGATTCCCAGACTTGTGGTACCCGTACCCGTACCCACTGTTCCATACCCGTACCCATGCCCAACCACACCAGAGCCGTACCCATAACCACACCAGTACCTGTACCCATAACCACACCAGTACCTGTACCCATACCACACCAGTACCTGTACCCATAACCACACCAGTACCTGTACCCATAACCACACCAGTACCTGTACCCATAACCACACCAGTACCTGTACCCATAACCACACCAGTACCTGTACCCATAACCACACCAGTATCCGTACCCATTACTGGGACCTACACTCAGTCTGGGGATTCCCCCTCATCTTAACCCATTGGAGACTAAGTACAAATTAATTTGTGTTGGGGTCTATGGAAAATGTGTGTTATAATGAAATCAAAATCGTCTCCAACAGGTTAATTTCATAAACATACATATACAGCATGTTTCTATTGAGCATACCGTATTTATCCGGTTAAAATTTAACCGGCTAATAGCGGTGAGCGGTGTGTTTCTATTGGATTGCATTTTCCGCAAAGTTCGATTGATCGTACGATTGCCGGCTAAGAGTTTGTTGACCTGGGTTGCCATAAGGTATTGTGGGACGACCGAGGTCAAATTTATATCAGAGCTGCCTAAGTACTCCCGATCCTGCGGGAGACTCTGGATTTTGATCCAATCTCCGTTCTCTCCGAGCCCATGCAAAATCTCCCGATAATCGGGATTTTATACTGTAAATTGTAAAATTCGTATAAACGACTGAGATTTTGAATATAGCCACGTTTGTCTAACTTTCCCCGACTTCTTGTACCTTTTCTATCCACATACGCGTCCAACGACGATCACAAGCTGCTGAGCGCCACATAACAATCGCCACCTTTCATTGATCAGTGGGCCAGCGGCAGCGATTCAGGCGAGACTGGTAATCTGTTTGCGTGATTCCCTGTGTATGATGCACACAGGACCGTCACCACACTGCACGGTAAATGGTCGCAGTCTAAAGACGGTATCGAGCGCACCGCAAACGGTACTGTGGCAGTCCTATTGTCACTATGGTATGCGCAAAATAATACACATTCAATGGAGCCGGGCCCGGTACGCGTGTATAGAAACCAAAGATCGTGAGAGCGCTGCGAAGCCGCTAGCGGCGCTATAGGGACGTCTTTGATAGACGCCGCCCGGTACTCGGTGTAATAAGACGGGCGGCCAGAGAAAACGTTCGTAGAACAATGCTGAAGGGAATTTGAATTTGAATAAACATAATAATAATTTTGTCCATCCCAAGTGATTGTGTGGTGAGTTGTTGTCGTATAATTATGATGATTGAGGACATGAGTTTGTGTTGAAGTTGATCATGGTTGTTCTTGTGTTTTTGGTTTTGTATCTGTGATGTTTTCTGTTCACTCTGTGAGTCTGTGTTCCTGCTGTGTTCGTTTCGTAATGTCATCTAGTTATGGTAAGTCTACTACTCATCGACCACCGTTTTTAAACCGAACCTACCTAACGGCACGGGCCTTTATTCGCCGTAAAAAATCGAAAAATACACGCAACTAAGCAGCAATGACACCACAAATATTCAAAAACCCACAAGCAAGAGAAAATGAGGGAGAAAATACATATAGAAAATCACGAATTTAAGAAAATGGTTGCGCATACAGATGTTAATAACAGCGTTGTTTCTGCCATTCATGTGACGGCGCGTTGCATATCTCGAACGGGTTGTGTACAGTAGGAGTTTTAAGAAGGGGCGGCGCCTGTACGCGCCGAAACTGTCCGCGCAATGAGTTGTAAATGGAATCTAAGGACACAGGCTTCCATTATCCTCTCATACAATGCATGAATTTTTCATGAAAAATCAATAGATCTACTGAGGCATTTGAAAATGCTATACTTCTAAGCAACATTTCCAGAAAGTCCTAAAAAACTCACAACTGCTACGTGTTAAATCAATGGGCAGTAGGCGTCGGTTTCAAAAACGGGATTTTCGACGGCGTCGTGAAAAAGGTCACTTGACGTCGTCGCCAAAAATTTTCCGTGCGTCCGAAAGGAGGAAGCAATCTGAGCCCGAAAAGTGAATCTACACCATTTTTCTGGCCCAGTGAGAGAAAAATTTAAGGTTAAACTAAGCAATATTTTTCTGAGATATGGTGTAATTAAGCTAAAGCGTCGATTGAAGTAGTATGGTAGATCTCACTAATCGACCACCGTTTTTTACAACGCGACCTAACTCGCGCACTGGCCTTCCTCGTAAAAATTCAAAATGCACGTAGAACAAAGCGGCAATACCCACAATATTCATAAAACAGCCATACAAGCAAGGAAATGAGGAGGAAAAAACGGTAAGAAATGTAACGAAATTTAGGAAAAATCTTGCGCATCGGTGTTAAATACTACGTGTTTTGCCATTTCACTGTGACGCCGCGCGCAATCCTGAACGAAATGTGGTACAGTACGCGGCGCTTTAGATACGGCGCCAGTTAACGCGCCGGGAACTATCGCGCAAAGCTGTAAATGGAATCTAAGGACACAGCGCTTCCATTATCCTCTCGTAAGTCATGATTTTTCATGAAAAAATCTATACCAAGCATTTGAAAAGTGCTATATTTTTCGCAACATATCTGAAAGTCCTACTCACACACTCTACGTGTTATAATCAATGGCAGTAGGCGGTCGTTTTCAAAACGGGATTTCGGCGGCCCTCGTGAAAAAGGTCAACTTGACGTCGTCGCCATATAATTTCTTGTGCGGTCCGAAGGAGGAAGCAATCTGAGCCGAAAAGTGAATCTACACTATTTTCTGGCCCAAGTGAGAGCAAAAATTTAGGCGCCAAACTAGGCAAATATTTCTGAGATATGGTTAATTAAGCTTAAGCGTCGATGAGGTACCGCAACCATAGACCCCCAACCATAACTAGCTAGTAATTCGATTGCACTGTGGGCAATCGGCCTGGTTGGTTATGGTGTTCAGATTTTTTTTTCAAAAAAACTGTTTCGTTGTCGTTTCAGAGCAATTGTTTTGGTCAATTTCTGTAATTTCTGGTTACAGAATAGAGGTACTTTCATGTTAAATGCATTCTTATGAATATTTCAAAAATCATTTTTCTTTTAAACATAAACTCTACTGTATTGCCTGAAGTATATTTAATCAATGACAATTCCTATGAAATCTCTCTAACAATAATACTATTTTATTCATCTGCTACAGTTTTTGGATGGTTTTAGAGCAGCTGTCCGGTTACTAATCAATGTTGTTTCTTATTGTGTTTTGGCTACAACAAAACTCCACCCGTGGGACAACGTCCCGCCGCTCCCTCACAAAATTTGCCTCTGACGAAATCTTCTGGAATCTATCATCATCATGATGGGCAGCTCTGAATTTAATGCTCAATCCGAACACACGCGCGCTAGCACCAGGGTCATTTATTACGATCACACGTGGTTTTGTGATTCCGGTTTCTCACCGGCAAATACCGCAACGGGCTGTTCTATTGTATGTCTTACAGTATCTTATGGTAAAGCTCACCGCTATTATCCTACAAAAAGTAAGGATAATTAAGACATAATGCGCGCTAATGTCTGTTTCCTATTGGGCTCTTCTACTGCCATTGGCGGTTCATTACGGAAAACTAGCTTCAATAGAAAAGGCTGATAGGTTTATTATTTTGGTATAAACACTGGACTGTGTGCCATATGCCCACTGGCTCACCGGCATGTAATCTCAGTGGGGTATACTAGGATGCGTGAGGGCATGGTTCGCAAGAAGACAATCAGATTCATACCTTTTAAAATTCATGCAAACTCGAAACTGTGTAAACTTCTGCAAGACTTACTACAAATAACATGTTTGGTCATTTTGATCATTTTTTTTTATCAATAGCTGAACTTCAGTTGTCATCTGATTTTATTTTGCAGATATAAATGAGTCGATACACTTGCACAGATGAATTGGGTAAAACTACATATGGATGTGTGCATGAACACAGTCGGTTCTTATCGTTGTGCTTGGCGTGACTGGTTTTGAAGGAGACGGCATAATTTGTAATGGTGAGTATTCATGCCATTCACTCTCTCTCTTGCTACGCACTTAAAGCAATAGGTTAAAAGTTAAACACCGTCCCGCTCCACTTTCTGCAACTGTACGCACATGGCTGCCAGGCTTCTTACACAATGGGGGTAAGTCCTCTGGTAGTTCCCATGGTTTAACTCTCTACACATCTGATATGCTGATCACAGGCTAGAGGCAGTAGTACCATTTTTATAAGTGGATCTTTGTTTGGTTTGGTTTGACCATGACCACAAGTCAAAACACATAATCTCCCCATCAAGAGGTGGATACTCTACAAACTGAGCCAACTTGCCATATTAATTACTTTTTTTTATAAATCACTACAAATTAAGTAAGTCTAACCAAACTTTGTTTTGTCCCATCAAAGTTTTGAGCCTGAGGTGGTGTGCAACAATATATCATTAACAGGCACATTCATATGAGTCGCCATCCTGTGTACATTGCTGTTATGTGCATAACAGGATATACGAAGTGCAAGATGCATTCCTCCGATTCACTAACTGTCAGTGAAGTTTGGCAGCTAGAAAATTCAAAGGCAGACAATGAAAAAAAATTCCAAACAATCCTGTCTTTCTGACTTCCGCAGGTTATGTCATGGTATGGTATTTTTCACAAGAAAATTAAAAGTATTTTGTAGGGAAAGATTTTTATGAATATGGTTGTCGGGCACTATTACTTTTATACTCGTTGGCAACATATTCCAAATATGCCTGGTAATGACTACCCTTATTAATCAGGAATCCACAAGTAATTGAAGATGAAACTGGCAATTTTAAGAACCTATGTTTACCCTTTGGGCTCAATGATGGCTTTCTGAGACGTTAGTTTTGATTTGGACAAGTTCCCGTATTTATTGTATAAAACTTCACCCACTTTTCTCACATTCCAATGTCCTGTATTGGCATACAGACTTGAATAATATGGGTGAACTTTATGTCACTTGTCAAGTATGAGTCAAAATGGTAGATTAATGAAATAGAGACAGATTAATTTTTTTGTATGAGAATTAATGATTGTAAAACTAGGTGGGAAATGCCACCTTCTTAATTGCCAAACTGATTAAAGTGCAATTTAAGTTTTGGCATGATTTTGTTTTAATTTGAAAGCTTATACTCAGGTCATATCACACCAATAACAGATTCTACATAATGTCTTTTTTTTTTAAATTAATGATGAAAAATCGGGGGGGGGGGGGGCCCTCGAAATTTCGACTAATATTTTACATTATATGCATCCAAAGGGTTTACAAAACTTAAGAGCATCATAATCTGTTATTCGTGTGATATGACCTTTGGCATAACCCTTTGCAGAATAAAAAAAAAAATTGCCAAACTAAACGTGTGCCTTTAACATAATCTCAACTTAATTCTGAAACATAATCTTGTGTAAAATGCGATATCAGAATAGCACTAGCGTTGAATCATTAGATTTTCTTCCACCAATTGCATCACAAATATTTAAAACATGGTATGGTCCAAACTTCAATGTCACTTGATAAATAAAATAGATTTCAAAAATCAGCTCATAATGTTAAACTCCACAATAATTTTGCTGCCCAGGAGGTGTGGGTTACAAAAAGAAATGTCATTGTCTGTTGGTAAAACCTTTCATTACCAAAACTTCAGGATATTCCCTGACAAGTTATAGATTTTGTTTGCAGTGTAAATAAGAACGATAAAAAATAGAACTAAATGAACCTCAACTTTGTTTGGGGGGGGGGGATTTGTCGTAAATCTTTTTTCCATATTCCTGCTGTAGGATATTGATGAATGTCAATGGGGCCAGTGATTTGACAGATTTGCACACACACACGTCGGCAACTTTGAGTGCTCCTGCAGTGATGGCTACAAGTCGACTACTGAACCCAGCAGGTGTCTTGGTAAGTTTCTCGTTATGGTGTTGGAGTTTACCTATCATCATCGTTTATTAACCCTTGGGGAATGAAGAGGCTTGTACAGAGGCCGCAATGAGTCACAGCTTCTGCAGAAGCCCGCCAAACAATGATAACCGCCTTTTCACTCATACTAAACGTTTTATTGCCTCACGCCCTCTCCCATTCCAAAGTGCAGCAAAAATATCTATGATCATAGGTGTAGATGCATAGTCCATACAGCAAACTTGTCATGTTTTGGAAAGTCTGCTCCCTGCTATAGATGTTATTATTGTATTGTACTAAAACGACAATTTTAACCCTTAAAAATCTACTCAAATTGTACACATGTTGAGTTCGGACTAGCATGTGTCAGAAATTCTGTTAAATATTAACCTTTTAGAACAGCTGTTCATCCCAATTTTCAAACTAGAAATCTACAATTTAATACTGTCAAGCAAGTTGGAATTGTCCATTTGGATGAGCTGTATACTCGCATTAACTGTTTTATCAAATATTACTTTCCTGAAACAGGTGTGGCACAAATGAAAACTTGAAATCTACAATTCATACTGTAAACAAGTTGGAAATGTCCATCTGATAGTTTACTATAACTATCAGTGGTTAAATATTAACCCTTTTCAACAGGTGTTACAATTTGAAGCAGAAAAGAACAAGTAAGCCATTTCAACTGTTTAGACTAACATCATGTGATGATTTTTGTTGTTTGTGTACGCAGAAGGGACCTAGAATATGTTCCTGGCAGAAGGGCTTAACACTAAATTGTGTCTAACTTGAAAACCAATATGCTTTTTTTACATGAAATCAAAGCATTGTGATATGTTTTATATCTTTCTGTCTGTCTGTAAGTGCAATATCGATAAGGCAAATATTTCTCAAATAGAGAACATTACTGTTATGCCCTTCTTTATGACGGGAATGCATGCTAGTGTCTCTGCCGACAACGACAATTTATCATGTGATTATAGAATATTGGAGGGTGCTTCCTGAAAGGTCTTGAACAAAATAAAACCAAGAACTGTAAATAGTAAAAAACATCATTCCTCAAGATTTCAACTTGGTTTATTTTATGCATGTCATTATTACTTTGTTTACCAGCATACTCCTTGAACATGAGGTACTGTAACCATAGATATATAAAACAATGCTGTCACTATGTAAATGTTGCATTTAGACTAATTTTACAAATGTATTATTTTTCCATTGAAAGCAGAGAATCTCATTTGCACCCTCCAAACAGGCAACTGAGAAAACATCACTTTATGCCATAGGGCCATTTACAATGGACATGTCTATGAAATTTCAAGATCATAATTACCTAGAATATGAAAGATGTGCAAGCCGAAAGAGTTGATGTTTTTTTTTGTGTTCTATGCTAGGAATTTTGTCTGTACAAGACAAGAAAGTCAAAATCAAAGTATAATCGGTTGCTATAATTCAGCTAAAACTCAATTTCGGGCTCCTATATTTTGCCAAAGGTTCTTTGATGGTATGTAATTTACTATAGCCAGTGTATTTACACAATGGTAATATTTGCCGATAATAATGGTGGATTGCAAAAAAAGAAGACACGCTGCTCACATACACAGTCCAGACATTCCTTTTTTATTGGGGGGGGGGAATTGAGTCAAACCAATTTCAATATAATAGAAAGTGTAATTTTACAGTGCTATTTCGTCACCCTGGCTTAAAAAAAAATCTGGTTGTTTTTTTTCTAAACTAGATGTGGATGAGGTGCCCTATGGGGGGCTGAGTGATTGCCCCAGGGTGCAACAACACCACCCCTAACGTCAACCCCCAGGGGTAGTCTGCTACTGCTATCAAGGCTTCATCAGTGACTCCAATGGCAACTGTGTTCGTAAGTATAAGCAAACATTAAAGCAAAATATAAATTTTGTCGATGAGACAAAATCTTTTACAAAGTATTACTACTATCAGCCCAGACATCAGAAAACAACACAAACTGACTGAAAAATTGTTTATAGTGAGCAAATTATGATATTTAAGGCTAAACATACAGCATTTATTTTGCACATTTAATACTTTAACTTTAATGCTCAAATCAAGTTTCTTATTCATTTGCGACTTTTTAAACAGTAGCCACAACTTTCTTCATCATTAAAAGTTATGAATGAACTTTCGACTTATAAAAAGGTCTATTGAGAAAAGAGGATTAGGGGGATCTGTAGACATTGTGTTTCAGTGCATATACAGTGTGTCTCAAAAATAAATTGTGCAAGTCAAAGCGCCCTCTTGGTAATGAGAAAACAGTTTATGAAGACGTGAGCTACATCACAATACAAGGCATATGTCCTGACTTTCAAATGCGTTTATTCTTTCAGTTTGCTTGTTTTTATGCTTGAGATATGTATGAGTTAACAACGAAAAGGTAAAATCGCAAATGGTGCCACTTTTACTGACAGCAATTAATAGCATTAGGCCTTCGTCCCGTAAAAAGATGACACAATTGTGATTCCACCCTTTTGTTGTTTTACAAGATATCTCGAGATCAAAACAAGCGAATTTGAATAAAATTAAACAAGCATTTGAAATTAGGACTTTTTACTTGACATTCGATGCAAACATTAATGTCACCAAAGTATTGGGTTTGAGAGAGCTGTCAGAAGGGCGCTTTTCACTTGTACATATTTTTTGAGACGTACTGCCCCGCAATGTCTTAAAAATTGTGCAACGTAAAAAACACGCCGCTCTTTGGGGGGCAATTACAAAATACTCTTGTGACATGATGCTTACAGTCAACGTCAACGGCAAAGCCATTAGCTTCCATTGCCATTTGTTCTGTTCAAGTTTACTTGTTTAATCTCGAGAGTATCTTGTAAATAACAAAAGGTGGAATCACTGAATCGTGTCACTTTGTACAAAGGGATGGGTGGGGTAAGTAAAAGTTACAATTGGTGATTGGGTGACCTTTCCTTTTGTGAGAGATAAAACATCTGCTCAAGATTTAAGACAAACAATTAAAAGTATATTGTAAACTAAGTCTATGCTCTTGACGTTGGTGTAAGCATCATGTAACAAGAGTTTTCTAAATTGCCAAGAGGGCCGGTTTCACTTGCAGCAATTTTCTTTGAGACACACTGGTATTGATCAGATGTAAATAGGTGAACGAAGAGCATGGCAAGCGTTTGGAGAGTGAGGCTGGCGTTTCAAATAATACTGGAAAGTTAAATGGCCGTCAAAAAACAAGTGATGCAACATATACGTAATACATACACTGGCTATAGTTTATATTCATGCTGGAAGGATTTGTCTTGAAATTTAATTAACTTGAGGAGAAAAGGCATTGAAGTTAGGTATTAAATTAATAAAATGTGCCTGTCAGAGAGGATTGATCCATAGAAAGCTACACGATAAACTTGCACGGTGTCAGCAGAAAACATGTTTATGATAGAGAATTTGATACAACAAATGAGGAAATGTGTTTTGACTATACAGTTGTTCACAGCAGAAACTGGTCAATTAATACACTGATTCTGGGAGGGCACTGTGTCATAAATAAAGGACTACTCCGCATCTTTGCCGATTTTCCCTTGAAGATAATGTGATACTGTTTTTGAAGGAAGTGATGTGAATTGATTTTTTTGACATTCAATACAGCATGTATTGTATACATGTAACCTCATAAAATAAAGCTGGTGAACCGTCGTAAATTACTAAATTACTGTAATCACAAATCATGCTCCATGATTATGGAATATTTTAGAGAAATTTAAATAGCAGTTGCCATTTTCCGGACAGCGGAGCCCGATCCGTGTTAACCATCTGGGATTAGTGGTATATTTTGTGTAACCCGCAGATGAAAACAATTATAATCTAAGGTATTTTGAGAATGGTTTTTACTTTAGTCATCTGCATGAATCAAAAATGCCGTCACATACTGCTTTTCATTGATAATTAATCACTTGTCTTGAAAATTGGTGGACCGATATAGGAGCAAAGAACTTAAGTATCAACAAAATATTCCATAATTATGAGGCCATGAGTGTACATGTATGTGTGATAAAGATTCAACCATGCAAAATACTCTTTATTTGATTATGTTTGGAAGTTGACTTGTTCCATATGCAGAGGTAAATAAAGTTATTAGGAACATCAGTGAAAAAAGAACTTACTTGAAATTTTGAATATCAAGCTTCTATATCTTTTCCCCTCCTAAAATCATTCTCACTTTGAATACCATCTATTATGCAAAAGATGTGTTTTAGATGTGGAGTAAGTTCATATATTTCATTCTAAAATATGTTGCTAGCAAAATTGATAGATTAAAATCAAGGTTTCCTGACCAATGAAAGATGAATTCAATGATAAACTTTAAGAAATATGCAACCCCTCTCCCACCTCCAAAAGGAAAATATTTAATAAGCTGGTTTGAAACAAATATTTGTGATAAAGACTTTATCAGAAAGCGGATGAATCATGAGTTCATATGTAAATTACTGGCTCGTTCATGGTTTTCTCTCGCATTAGGCTGAATTTGCTTGTGTGTCTACCGGACATGTATATCCAATCTGGCCCTGTTATGAACAATGAATGGAGTTGAACACTTTAGTGTTGTGGCTTCATGGACTAGCAAACTTAGTGGCAACCAAGCGTCCCCACACTTTGGTTGGTAAGAAACGAAACTTTGTAGATGAAGCATATAAGCTAACAAAAAAAAAATTGTCTATAAAACTTGATATAATGCCTAGCAGTGCAGTTTTAAGACATGATCAAAATAAAATTGTATCTTATTATGGTTCCGAAGTGTTTTTTTGTTTAAGTCATAGTAGCAGTAGGCAGTAAGACCTAACATAGTAGTATTGATAGCAAATTAGGCATAGGTGTACAGTAGGAGTAGTATAGAAGTAGATAGTAGTAGTAGTAGTGTAGTAAGTAGTAGTAGGTATAGTATATAGTAGTAGTAGTAGTATAGTAGTAGCAGTAGTAGTATAGTATAGTAATAAGTAAGTAGTAGGTAGTAGATAGGTGTAGCAGTGCAGCAGTAAGTTAGTGTAGTAGTAAGCAGTATATAGTAGTAGTAGTAGTAGTAGTAGTAGCAGAAGCAGTAATACCAGGAAGATCATAAGAAGTTGAAATAGAAGAAGATAATAGTAATTGCTGTTGCCAGGCAGAAGTACTAGTGTGATAGTAGTCGTAACAGTAGTTGTAGTAGTGTATAGTAATAATAGTAGTACAGAATCAGTAGTTGCAGTAGTAATAGAAATTCGAAGTAGGAAATAGTAGTAGTAGTAGTAGTAGTAGTAGTAGCAGTTGTTGCTGTCTCATATGGTTAGTTTTTCGCAGGTTGTGCATAAGTGGTTGAACATTAAGTGGTGAGTACATAAATTAGTTGTATAAAACTAATTTTTGAATTAATCTCTCGCAAACAACCAC
>JZLH01S0392306.1:23886-38041 GCA_001188425.1 Eucidaris tribuloides | reverse complement strand
CCAATACATACAATATCCATAGAGCTGTAATTTCTCTAGTATGCTTAGAGATGATTAACAAGTAATGCCACATATTCTGCCCAAATTATCTGTTGAAGTGAACAACTTTTACTTCAAAACATTTCACTTTAATTACAACCAACGTGAGCATGTCATATACTCCATAGTCCATATTATACACAGAATTGTACTAATCATGATAAACATTAATTTGGCAAGGTTAGTGTATTGTGTTATGGTGACGGTGCCACTTTTCAGTGAATAAATATTTCTTCTGTGTATTGCAAAGGAGTCTTCCTGGTGAGAATGATACTACAGAGTTCTGGTCATGACTGCCATCTAGTCTAACAGGCTTGCCTCTAACATAGCTTCGTTCCACCTGAAAATGGGAAGAACAAGAAAATAAATACATTACTTGTAAACATTGCTTCGAGATGATGAACCACTGGTGCAATTAAAGGGCGGCGACATAATTGTGAGAATGAAATAAGGTGAAACATACACCAATAAGACACTCACAAGAGTGTATTATTTATGTAGTGTGTGATGTCAAGTAAGCATTTAATACAGTGATACAATATGACAAACCCCGCTCCTTCACATTTATCTCCAGGCTGGAAGGATTTGTGTTGAATGTGTTTAATGAGAAATATGCCTGAATATACAAGTATTCATTGTGCGACCGGGCAGAAATTGTACCCCTACAAGGCTCACAACAAATTTGCCAAATTTTCACGAGAAACCTTGAAAAATTTGATTTTAGATTAAGAATTTGGGGCATTTAGGTCATCATCTTCTCCATTGCAAGATACACTATGATACACATGGTTTGCATCATTTTATGAAATACATGTACATTGCCCTAATATTTCTGTCAGTTATCAGCTTTGGACCAGGAATACACGGGGGCTCGGGGCAATTTCGCCCCCGAAACATATGAAAGAGCCCCCATAAATCACCCCAGGCTCCAATAAAAAAGAATATCTGGAAAGCACTGGAACAGGAAAAGTAGGCCCCCCCCCCCTCCAAAAAAAAAACGTGTAATTTTTTCCCTGCTTTGGACACACTCTGATGACCAACAGTATTCCGTACTTCTGCTGATTTCAGGATTTTTTTTGTAGCATTTTTCCTGGCTTTTTCTTTTGAGTTGCTTTCCACAAATTCCTAGAATATTTTCTAACTACACTGTATGTCAAGTAAAAACTTATTTTCCATGTTTGCCCTAATATGCAAGATTGGTGGTAACCCTAAATATCCACAAAATGGAGTTAAAGCGCAAGTTAAGTTTTGGCGATTTTTTTTATTTATTTGAAAGCTTTATGCTCATTAGTCATATCACACCAATAACGGATTCTGAATGTCTTTTTTTTTTAAATTAATGAAAATTCTCCGGGAGGGGGATCCCCGAGATTTGATTATACTTAACATTTTAGCATCCAAAGCATTAATAAGGTGTCAAGGTTATTTGAATTATACCTCATCTGACAAAGCAGAGTCTGATATTTCAGATGAGGTATAATTCAAATAACCTGAACACCTTATTAATGCTAAAAAAAAATGAAAAACATTCAGAATCTGTTATTAGTGTGATATGACTTTTGGGCATTAAGCTTTCAAATAAATTAAAAAAAAAATAAATAATTGCCCAAACTAAACTTGTGCGTTAAGCTCTGACCAAACTGATTCTAGAAACAACACTCACCTATCACAAGCTTCTGCACTCTCTGCCCTGAGAATATGCTTTACAGTTCCTTGTGTGAGTTGAAGAACCAAGCCAGTCTCTATCCCTTCAAAGGGCTGTTGAAATAAAATCAAAACAATAATACAAGTAATTATAATATCGGCCAATTCTGTGTCAATCTCATCTTGCATGAACACCTATGGAAAACAAACATAAAAAAAAAATGTAAATCTGTGCCGATTAAGAAAATTTCAAAGATTTAACTCTGATCTTCTTCTATATTTTTGCGGAGTATCATGATTTTAGAGTTAACATCACTTGAATTTCAGAATAGGTTTCTTTCAGCAAATCTCTCATTACTTAAGAACCCACTGATATTGTACATTTTGATATGAATGCAGTAATGTGAATATTCTTAATCATCCCAATGAATACCTGGTATGTGTCTCAAAATGTGTTTGAATTTCCTCATTTGTTGTTATCAATTACTTACCATTTTTGGGGGTACATGTATTCTCAATTCCAATTTATTCCCAAAACAATGTAAAATACTAATACAATGCAGTACAATCACTTTGTTCTATCAAAATTTTGTCAAATCAGGTTACAAAACACACATAAATACAAAGAAAAATTTCAACTCAGGGACTGGGAAAATATGTTTGATATATTGAGATTTTGTTTAATCAGTGAACTTTTTATGATAGTCTTAATTTCCTGAAATTCAAGTGCGAGAGAGTGGAGCGAACTAGCCCGAGGAATAAACGAAGTATATTCAAGCTAATTGATCCTGGACAAGTTACCAAATTTGTTACAATGTCTTCACATCTAAAGGAATTGCAGAAAATAACAAAATTCTAATGTTTACACTGAACATTTGTTCCCCTTTAGTCCAGAAAAATGTTAATTTGTCTTTTTCAGAAAAATCTGGAAATTTTCGGAAATATGGCATTTATGTTAGAAAGAAATTCATGCATTACCTCATTGAAGACGCACACTGCATATCCCAGCATAGGCATGCTGGATAGTGCCACCACATCCTCGCTGGCCTTGTACGTGTAGAGCACCTTGTCCTTCAGTCGGTACCACATGCGCTTCCAGTCCTTCTTGCCCCGTCGGCAGTACAGATAGCCGCTCATCGAGGAGTTGGTCTGATCCTTGGCACTCACCTGGAGAGAGATCGAGAAAATGGATCAAATAAAACATGGTGCAAAAATTCTGGACTTGCCAGCATTTGGGGGATGAAAGCTTTTATGCAGCACATGAAGTGTTGAAGATTTACAGAATTGTGCCCCCCTACCTAATGTGTGCAATATTTTGTAATCTGCATTAAAAATTGTTCACCGTTGATTTTATCAGATTTTTTTTTTCATTTTTTTCTTGATTTCTGGTCATGTTATTATGGCATTCATTATCACATGAATGACACTGTCATTTGAAATTTGGCAGAGCAATTAGATCAATGCATCCAGAAAACACTGGAATACAATCAGGCAAAGGCCGATGACCATGGAATAGGCTATTGGAGGGTAGGAAAGACTTGGTATTTCTTTTTGCATTTACTGTGATGTTGTGATTCTTGGAAATGCATTACACTACGCAACTATTACTCAAGACATAACCAGTTTGTACAGAGATTTGTTCAGCCAGAATCAGACAGGGTTATTTGCATGTCTTGATCCAGAAATTAATCTGGTATCCAAGCATTGTGTCACACCTTGGCTGCTAATGAAAAGCGTGTGCTACCAGTTTCTGCTAACACTCTCCCGACAGCACAAGTGTTTTCTGCCTTCAATCACTAACAACCCCTTGTCCTTTCAGTCTGTTATTTTACACTTCATCTACAGTGTCATTCATATTTGTGATGTCCATTTCTTCTTGATATGTCAGATTATAAGTGGCATCCACTGACCAAATTTGGAACAAGGTTTGTCATCTTTTGAACATTACTGTGTGCCAATATCATTAAAATTCTCTGAACACGCAACTTTTGTTTTGCTTATATTCTATTCTATTCAATAAATTCTACCTCAATTGTGGCCCTTTACACCTCAAATGAAGTTGCCGTCTTCTTTCAATGATTGTGTCTTCACAGAGCTAACTATTATATAGCTTTCAACAACATGTAACTAACCTTCAATGCACTGGGTCTGATTGGTTGTCTGTTGGATTTCCTTCTCTTCGTCTTGACTTTGCCTCGCTCTTTCTTTTCAATTGCCTCCTTCGGTTGAGCTGGTAAGAAATAAAGGAGTAGAAATATGTTTAAGATTCAATTTCTAAGGCAATCGTATAATTTTAAAAATAAGGGGTGGTGATTTGTCTGAAAAACTTTGATTACAAATTTCAAGACAAACTAAACTAGGACACGATGTAATGTAATGATAAAATGAACGAGAGTGCCAGATTGCAATGCTACAAACTGGTTTGGTTTTAGGGTGTCATAGTTTTGTGGGTTTACAAGTATACAAGATAATCCCTCTCTGGTCTCTTAGAAATTTATCTGGAAAGTAAAGACTTGAAGATATTAATACCCATCAGTTTATTTCAACTACTTTTGCAGAAAGTGGGTACATGTTTTCAGTTCTGTCATTGTCATTTCCAGAAATGGGTAACGTTAGGGTTATGAAAGGCATCCCAAATCAGCGATAAAGCCAAGGCCAGAAGTGCACAGTCTGAGTAATAAAGAAGGTTCTGTTTAGCAGAGGTCTCGGCTTCAAGACTGAGCCTGAGAAAAAGTCCCTGACCTAACCCACGGTTTTACAGTGAAGCACATAGAGATCGACTTCTATATCTCCCAAACAAATGTCTTAGTTTTCCATGACTTCAGACAGACTAAAAAAATTTCAGATGATAATCATTACTCTTTACAAAGTGTCACACACACTTGCTTACCTACTGGTTAGTAAATGATTGTGCAATTGCAAGCATTTTCACAAATACTTACGTCCGACTATGACCTCATAGCACGTGTCGCAGACTCTTGCTTCCTTGCTGGACAAATATTCGAGAGGAGCCTTATTCTTGGAGCACTGGCCACAGGTTACCTGGGGGAGAAATTGATAGGTAAATTTAATATGTGATATGAGGGAATTGGTCTTTTTCCTTTCACAGAATTGATTTGGCAAAACACTGCAAGCAAACTTTCCTACTTACAATTTCATTTGGAAAAAGTCTATTCCATTGCAAACCAAATATTTGACCAGTAAGAAATAAATTTTGTGAAGCAAAAACCGAGGAAAATATCCATAAATTTAAGTTATATATTCATAAACTGATCAATAATCAGTATCCTTGCGCAGGCTATCTAGAAGTTAATTATATCTGAACTTGAATTTAGGAATCAGAAAACACACAAACTGTATATATATTTTATCCCTTGGCGACTAAGCTTTGGATTTAACTTTTAAAACAGGAGTGGTAGAGTTGGCTCAATTCTCACCTTGCCACAAGCTCGACAATGATGCCTCCTCCACGTGATGGTGAACTCACTGGTACAGATCATGCACATGGTGACTCGACTGTCAGGGATCCAGAGGGGAGCTTTACGACCCAGGCTGGATGTGTCACCCTCAGTAAGACCCTGATGGTAGAAAAACAAACCAAGGAAAATACAGCAAGGTAAATTTAATGTTGATAACAACTTACAAAATTCTGCCAAAATCAGGTTCAAAGGCAATAATATGATTGGTGATTGATCAAATGGTGATTGTTTAAAAAAGTAAAAACATTGAATTTCAAAATTCTCACATCAGAAACTTTGAATAGTGTACATGTTTCTACAACAGTTTCATTTCCTAATGAAGGCTGCTTCCAATCATGCTATTTCCCTTTAACTTTCTGTTTAAAATTATGTTCTTGACTTCCACACTCGTAACTAGATGTGTAGCAGCCTGTAGACTTCAAAGAAATATGTGACCATGACCAAGTTTAGCAATCAGCAGGTCAAAGCCAACATTACACAAACAACTCGATCAACTGGCCAACAAAAAAATGTTTGTTAGTTACTTTTAATAAACTACAGTGCACTCCCATTACAACGAACACGGTTACAATGAAATTCCTGTTACAACGAAGTAGAAATTCAGGTCTCAAAATTATTATCTCTATATCTTTATATACTTTCACTGTTTGGTTATAACGAAATTTCGATACAATGAAAGAAAACCGCCGGTCCCAAGGACTTCGTTATAGCTGGAGTCGCCTGTATTAAGATATATGAATCCCAAATTTAAACACTGCAGTGCACTTTCCCAAAATCTCAAACAGGTTGGTGTGCACATCAAGAATACAATCTTCTGGCTGTTGACAAACAAAATGTCTTCATTCCAATTTTTGCTTCTTTGTTAACAGCTGGGCATCCAACGACATTACTTCGGGAACAGAAGACGTTGTCTTACTGTCCATAATTTCAGGTTGCAACTGGTAAGAACCGGTTAGAAACCCTTTACCAGTATACTGCCTGAAATAATGGACAGCACAGAGGTTCAGCTATCAGAAGACTCCTCACAGTAGTGGCTGCTGCATCAATGAGGCACTGGCAATGTTGTGTCCAACGGTTTGGTAATTGAAGAACAAGGTTTTCCACGCACACAACACGGTTGCACGTTCAAATGTCCGAGCTATGCATTACAGCCAGAAATATTTCGTCATTTGCTGTCCACAGATTTTGAAGTCAATTGGTCAGAAGCCATACAGTAAGGCTACTACGTAAGCAGTTCATACAACATCTAGCATTCCATGCCCAGGAACCACTTATGGTTTCATTTAATAAGTGCGATGACCCCATTATGCCAAATAAATTTACAAATGCAAGAATTTTTAAAAACAATCCACGAACTGTATTTTTCTTACTGGAAAAAAAGGTGGTTTCAAACAGTACGGTCTACAGAAAAAAAAACTTACACTGCCTACTCTGGAATCTGGTCTCAAGAGGTCAAATGAATTCTTCTTGCTCTCGTAGTCAGCTATCGTCTTGGTCAGCGCATTGAACCATGAATCACAGTCTTCTTTTGATCTACAGGAGAAGAGACAAGATTCAATTACACTCAGTGTTGGTTGTCTTTCCTGCATGGCCCTTGTCAAGAACTTCTTACCATGACAATTCTGCTCTACAATATGATCCAATTCATTAACACACAGAAGTGCATTCCTGATAGAAGATGCAATAAAATCTCGTCAGAAATTCATTTACAGAATATAACTACTTGATAAGGATGCAGAAAATTGCTCGTGAAGTGGGATTACGCTCTAATACAAACTAGAGATATTGTGTGAAACTCTCAAATTACTTAACATATTTTGAGACATCAAAATAGGTAACCTGACCAACCACGAGTTTCTGATATTGTTGATTTCCAGGAGAAAGCACATTGATTTTGAGCTGTAATATGAAGACGGTTCACCAAATGTGCTAAACAGTTGTAGGATTAGCAGTTTACATCATACATCAGTGGCTTGGCATCCTGATATCTACAGTTAACATTACACATGTGTTTCTTGTTTTAAAACTAGAAGCATTAATAGCAATGATTCCGTTTTGTACCAAAGTATAATTTCAAGAAACACCACTTTAAAGTCGAATTATGATTTTATGGAAGTGCTAAATATCTTTAAAATATCCTACAAAAGGGGGAGGGGGGGGGTGTGGTTGACTTACGCTGCAAGAAGAGTGAATGATCTCTGGACGCTGATGATGCTCAACTCGTTGCAGTCATCCTGGTTAGATTTGCTGACCTGTTTGTGGAGAAGTGCAATAATTTATATGATTAAGGTGGGCAGGCATAAAAATTATCATATAGAAGGAAAGTAAGCTCTGTACGACAAATAAAAGTAATTGGTTCACGAATGGGAGACATGGGGAGTTTTGACAATTGTAGAATTTTGGAAAGGTAGAAGTTGTTTTATCTTCAGCAAAGAGAAAGAATATCAGATTGCTCTAGACTAATTAATAGTAACACCAAGAAAATCTTTGGTCTGTGAAGGGAAGGGATATCTTTGAAACAAATCTTAGAACTCTCTAATTGTACATCCCAAACTCCCAGCAGATACAGGCAGACAAATTTCACAGATGTAAATACAGAGAAAACTGGAGAGTGGTTTTGCACTTGCAGAAAACTAATGGTTACATCAAGGAATGCAAATGTCTAGATTCCTCCAATATATATACTGCATGCTTTTGAGATGTGGAGGATGTCATTTTTCCTACAAACAGTGACAACCAGGCAGTAAAATTGAGATAAAACTGTCTTCGTGTACTCACCTTCATCCCCGATAGTGACAGAACATTGTTGAGTTTGAACTGGCCTGGTGGAAATGGTGTTGTGTGAAGTAGAATATCACTCAGCTGGAGTAAAAGGAAAATATAAGTTTTTTTTGTTAAAATTATGGTCTGTACTCAATAAATGTGGATGTAAATAACACTCATCTACACAAATACACACACACAAACATGCACGCTCTCACTTTTGCCGGTGTGCACATGCACATACACATGCACCTAAACACACACACCCACACATTCTTTAAATATTTGAAGGTTTGTCTATTTATAAGTATTTTCGGAAGCATCCAGACATGCAATGGACTGAATTCATGAATAAAACGGACCATAAATCCATATTTCCTCTTATACTGAACATCAGATTCAAAGTTCACCCTTCTCCAAATTTTGTATTTCACAAAATAAATGCAAGCAGCACAACTATGTTTAAAAACCACTCGCATGTCCTAATGGTTGAAAGTGTGTTGTAGAGGAATCTTTGACCGACTAAAATTCATCTACCCTTTGGAAACAAACCGGTTCTTTTTATTTTTCAACAATCACACTACACAGTACACTGTACTCTCATTATTAAGAGGTCCGTGGGAACCATGAAATTGATTCTCTATCAAAAAAAATTCTTTAAATCAGGGTTGCAAAAACAGTGGAATACAAATGAAATCCGAGATATGGGACCACAGATTTTCTTTGTTGTGATGAAATGTTATATCAGCATTCTTCATAATGAGAGTGCACTGTACATAACTGAGCAATTACATCTATATGTCTGTGTTCATGAGGAGTCTTATTTCTTGTTTGTGATTGCTCATTAATCAAGACTATGGAATCTGAAACACAAGTACAAATTTGATTTAACTTACCAAGTAAAACTTTCTGGGTTGGTTCACTTTTCTCGACAACTTTAGCAACTCGCCTTCCTTGATAAAAATCTGGATGAATAGAAGGAAAGATTTCATATGTCTCATAATGTGACTCGGGCATGTATTATTAGTGTAGGAATACAAATTATGAAATGGATAATAAATAACTTGACTTCATGACAAACTAGACTGTTTTGTCACGATTTATTCTTAAAACACCTGAATTTTGCAATGCATGCAACACATTTTCACAAGATTATCCCAACATTACCATGCAATTACCTATAATTTTATTTTTTGCAGGTATTGGTATTCAGAACACAATAATTTTTCTTCACAGAACTAAATATCCATTATGGTTTTGGTACTCATTTGGATAAACACCTAATGTGTTAAAGCAGTATATCAAAATATTTACAATAGTCCAAAAAAAAAAAAAAAAAAACACTTTGCCATATTAACAATGACTACGGAAGAATGTAAGAAATTTAAGTACACAATAATTTGACTTACCCTGCCCGGTTTCACTATTTCCTGTGTTCCAATCAGACTGTGTTGTATTGACAAAAGCTTTTCAAAGTTGTCCTGGAAAAAGTTACAAAACACAGATAAATGTTGATTTATCTTTCCGGATTACTGAGTCATTTTTATACAATTAGGTGTATCTTTCAAGTGCAACAATTCTCCAATTAAACTGGGTAAGCAATCAAAACTTTCCTCTATGCAAATCTATCAGAACACATTCACATGAAAAATTACAACTTACTAAGGACTTTGTTATATTCTGTGGTATGCAAATTTAGTACTAAGATGATGCACATTCCAGGAAATGATTCCCACACGTAAGTAACCAATTCTGAAATAAGAATTAAAATCTTGTATGGTTCATTTTTAGTCTCATACCCTCCTGCATACTATTTTCTTTTTTAGGAGTTTGAGGATATAACATATAACGAAGTCGCATAAATTGAATAATCGCCTAACTCAAAGGTCTTTACTGGGTCCTATTCCTTTATTTTCTATTATTTTTGACCCCTTATGAGTCAAATTTCGTCTAAGTCGAAGCATTTTCTTCAGTCCCAAGAAATTCAACTTAGGCAGAGTTGACTGTATTGTCCACATTGAAAAAGGGAACTAACACTCACCCCTTGTCGCATACTCTCATTGGCATGGTTAGCTACTTCACTGACAATGTTCAAGGCCTCTGTAAAGACAAACAATATTCTTGTTAAATGAAAATTATGATGAAAGATATTTCGGGGAGGAGGTTGACGATAAAATGTTGACAAAAACTTGTACGAATTTATGGGCTGTTGCTCAAGTTGTATTTAGCAGTGGTAATCTAGGTTTCAGATACTTTCACCAACTTATTTTAAATTTGGTTGAGTCCAACTGTAGCAAAGATTGCTTGACAAATCATCCAAAAGCACTTGTGTGAGTTTTTTATCTTGCTAGCTTTGATTACCAGGCATTTAGTTTTCACAAGACCACACACAAATTAGGTCTGGCAGTAAGACTAGATTAACGGCAGTGTAAAATTCGAATTCAGTGAGCAATGCATCACGTGTATTCTGTTTCGAGGTTTTTAGCGCGTAGGTTCATGAAATCATGAACACAATCTTTAAAGAGTACTCACCGACTGTAGTCTGATATTCCTCCACAGTTGGATCAAGTTGCTTCTGATAATCTGTGGAATGGACAAAAATGAAAACAATTAACATACCTACATATCAAATGATTGTACATAGTAACTTAGGTCTTAGTAACTTATGACTTAAGAAAATTACCACATACATGTCATTCAACAGAAACATAAACAGTAAAGTTATACACTTATGCAAGAGAATTTTGCATGTATGAACTACTTCAATTAAACATCTCGTTTGCCACACAAGGTTATCCTCCAGATGTGAGTGCCACCTATATCTAGTTCTCGACCTTTGCAAATAACTAGCAAAAGTTTGGCCACAACTTGGGAAATTGATTGTTCATACCAGAGCTGTACTATTCTCAACACAAACTGGCCATACGAACTGGCCATAAATGACTTTTTTTATTGAAAAAAGTCTTTTAATGGTTCTTTTCATACAAGTGCTGCCACCCACAGACCATATACCCAAAAATGTTTTTTTTTCAGCATGGACATTTTAAGAATAACAAACAAATGGACATACAACAGATTTTGGACTAGTTATGTTTCTCCATTACAGTCCGTTCAAGTCAGACAACAATCAAAAGTCTTACCTGTTAGCAGCAGTTTGTACTGTGGAATGCGCTGTACTGGTTTCAGCATGTAGTGTTTTATGGCGAGACTCCGACACCGAGAACTCATCTGAAAGAAAAACAGAGAGGCATTTCTTCATTTTATGTCATCTTTCTCAGAAAACTGGATAAAAGACTTATTTTGACTATAAAATCATTAACATATCATTAAAGGTTAAACCTTAAAGTATCTCAAATTTATCAAATTCAGGATAGCAAAAAATAATTAAGTTACAATGACTCAACATAGACTAGTATTTGAGATGTAAAATATGAAATTTGGACAAATCAAAATATGGCTTCCTTAGCACGAAGACTATACATAGAACCCAATTTTTACCCATCAAATCACCTTAGTGACAATATCACACTTCAGAAACCCGACAAATATGGTGGTGATGATTTTCTGTATGGTTTCCAATTTCCAGGGAATCATAAACTACGGTTCAATGTTTGACGTGCATGAATGCCGTTTTCTAAAAGCCACACAAGTAATTTATTCAAGGTTTCTGAAAGACTCTTTTTAACATTGTGGAAGCCTGTCAAATTTTGATATCTGACAGACATGTACATGATAGTGTCTGAATAGCCGAATAAAACCATTGAACATGGAACTTTAAGAAGACAGTTATGCAATCATTACCAAATTATGTCCAGATTAATATCAGTAAATGAATTAATTTCCGAATGGACAATAAATATCTATAAAACAGAGTTATGCGGGCGGAACTGGAATTGGTTCGCTATAATTTGACTTTATTTTTAATAGTTGCAATTTTTTCAGGGGCTGTATTTCGACTATCAGAAACGATTAGCAGCAAGGAGGATAGTATACAGGACAGTTGATTTTCCCTCGAATAAGGAACGAGACGGAATTTGCCGGAGAATCACAAACTGAACGCGAGAATGGCGCTTTTCAACGGAAAAATCACCGGACAAACTCTTTTTTTCAAATTTTTACTTTGTTGAAAGGGAAAAACACAAATCTCAAACAAAAATGTGAGAAGAAGTTGACACAAACACAGAAACAACAAGAAATATTTGTTTCAAGTTTTATGTAAACGGAATTGTCTTTTTTTCACGTATACAAAGTCTATGGTAAAACGGAATTTCCATTTTTCAGACAAGTTGAAACGGAATTCCAGATTTTTGGAAACGGAAAAGGCAAATTCTTGAAACGGAAAATCACTGTCCCTATTATGTAGAGCTAGAATTTTCAAACTGGAAACATTGTTAAATGATGCCTTTAAGTACAAGTTTCAAAAATATTAGGAGAGACAAGCCACAAATTGAGCAAAGGATTCAAACATATTCCAAGCTTGCATTTGGCTTTGTTGATAATGTACATGTAACTAAAGTCAAAATGTAAAGCTTTTGTGGTGTTAACATGATCTACTCTGTACATGCATCATGTGAAATAGTACGTCCAACTACTGTATTTGCGATACTTGCGTTTCAAATAGCAAGTCCAACTATCTACATGTATGACAATACTCACCTCAAATTCTTTGACCGTTTGGCAGAATATCGCATTCTTGGCGCAGGCTTCATCAAAGGCGGCTGTGATGCTTTCAAAGTTCAGGATGTACTGGGAGTAGAGCTTGAGGAAGTGGCCCTTCGTCAGGAAGATGTCAGCGATCTTAGGTTTACTGGACCTGGTGTACAGAGGGAAAAGCAAAATTAACTTGTTATTTCTATTTTCTCTGAAGAAATTATTTATTTACAGTGTAATCCAACTTGTACCTTCAAACTACTGTAACATCTTTTTACATATTTTCTCATGTGTTTCTAAGGCAAAAATACCAAACAAAATGAGCACTAAGTGATTGTGTGGACACAATACATGCAAATGGAGGGTAGCTCCCACAGTGAATGTCATAATTAGGGAACTGAATTAATGGAATTGACCACTTGAAATGGAAAATGATGGAAAACCTGTTTTTTCTCCTTAAGTTTTTCACATTTTAAAGAAAAAAAAATAAATTTGTAACAGAAATTACAATAAGTTGAAACAAAAGCACAGAACTGGTGGCGAAATAATGAACATATTTGTATGAAGTTCTATTGAAATGACTTGTCGCTTGTTACGTGTACAAAGTCTACGGCAAAACGAAATTTCCATTTTTCAGGCAAGTTAAAACGGAATTTCAGATTTGTTGAAATGGAAAAGGCCATTTTTTCAAAATGGAAAATCACTGTCCCTACATAATGTTGCAAATTTGCAATGATTATAGTGATTTAAAAATAAATAGTGACTATTGTTTATATTCACCTGATTTGTCTCAAACTTTGAAGTGATGAGTTTCCCTGATTTTTCCATTTCTAAATTTCAGCCTGGAATTCCCCTTTAACAGTGCACTACTATATTTACAACAATATTAACTTGTTATATCTAACACCAATATTCTTTCTTGATAGTTGATAGTATCATTGACAAGAATGTCTTCCCAAGTGCTGTTATAAATGGTTTTGTACCCACTACACCAGGGCTCGACACTAGCACTTGCCCGCTTACCTGGGGCAAGTAAAATTTCATGGAGGCAAGTAAAAACTCAAAAATGTTAAACTTAAATTGCCCGATTGGGTAAGTAAAATTTGGATCATGAAATGAGCAAAATATGTCTAAAATTTTGTGTTCAGGTCTATTTCAACATTATTTTGTTCATTTAATTTTATGACTCAACTTCATAAATCACCCCTTTCTAACCCCAGAATAAATAATAATGTCCAATGCTATAAAAAGCTATGTTTAAATTTAGTGAGAATCATTTTAATGTGTTCATTGTTTATTATATTTTCATGGGCAAGTAAAATCTGAAGTGATAATTTCATTGCCCGATGGGCAAGCAGGCAAAAAAGTTAGTGTGGAGCCCTGCACTACACAATATTTCTTTTATCTAAATTTAAAGCTTACATTTTTCTACAAACCCTACAAACCTTTCCCTATGTGTACACAGCAATATTTGATTTATGTGCTGGTCAAGACTTATCTGGCATTGCTACAAGAACACTTTATGTTAGTCTTGACTTTGAATTCAACACAATTTCCATCAATACAATTAATGCAATTTT
>JZLH01S0392284.1:1917-14131 GCA_001188425.1 Eucidaris tribuloides | reverse complement strand
CGGAGGGTAATTGTCCAGGGGTAACTGTCCGGATACTCCTAGACATTCCCCTATTTTTGTTGGATATATTATTTTGCCTTAAGAGGTGCTACAACAACACATCGTCTAGAGGGATATGCAACATTTTCTTACCCCCCCCCCCACTTTCCACTCTGTTTATCTAGAATATTATACAATAATATATAATTCTGGACAAGGAGTATCCACCTCGCCTTTCTATCCTAAATCAACAACTTCCACACTTTTGGAACGGCAGCCAATTGTATTACACGTACCGTATTATTTATTCTTATAGGCAAACAATCACGAACATAGCTAGCTATAGAGACTGACTGACTATTTCTCTTTCATCGCATTTCCCAAAATTAATTTCCTGGTTTGAAAACAAGTTTGGAATATAGGTTGCGATACAAAATAAAGTGAATCCTCCAAATATGTTCTTTTTATTTTCGTGTACACAAGCGATTTTATCATTCATTTCGGATATCGTATTAAGTTTTTTTCGGTTTGATTGCTTTTCAATTTATTTTCAATACAATTAATTAGATGTAGACGAATGTGCTGGTAACTCCGACAACTGCTACGGCAGTTCGACGTGTGCCAACACTCCTGGGAGTTATACGTGCCAATGTCCGCCGGAATACAGCGGGAGGTACTGTGACGTCGGTAAGCACTTTTAACACTTTTAAAGAGCTACATATCAATTTCTAAGCGATCTTTTACTTTCTTCACGGTCTACAGTTTTGCAACACAATGGTAAACTGGAACTAAAACCGTCGTTTTGGGCACATATTTTGCCATTTTTACAAATCTACAAGCTGTATATACTATTGACACGAGATTTATGATAATCAAATGTTTCTCTTCAAAGTTAGATCAAAATATGTGACTTAAGTCAATGTTATCATCCGCGGAATTGAGTCTAAAAACTTCCTTTGGGTCAAAAATCTCGTGGAAGATCTCTGTTTTTCCCATCTTTTCTGACTTTGCCGCCTCATGAAATGAAAGTGCATCATTGATAAATATATTGACAATAATTATTTGTAGCAGGAAGTCTAAGGATTCTAAAAATGTAAAAATCAAGTTTTATTGGCTAGGAGAAGGCCCGCGGAATTGGCAAAAATCAAACACAAACTACATTTTCTGTCAGTCCCAGCTGCACGCAGCCTTTATTATTATGCGTTCGAGTGTGAATGAGAACAACGACAGCAGTCCGTCGCTTCCTCCTATACACAGGGCGGTGTGAGAGAGCAGTGACGCATGACCTGTGCGGTACCTCAGATTTCTCTGCGCAAAGAGGGTCGTTTTCTTTTGTTTAGAAATTCATATGAAATTGTATGATTTATGTAACAGATGGAATCCCGTTGCAATGTCAAGGACGCCTCCCTTCTTGGTCGACGTTTTCCTCGGTATACATGTTTTACTCGAGTTGTAGTCCTCGAACACTGACATTTACACACACACACACACACACACACACACACACACACACACACACACACACACCACGCAGACACACACAACACACACACACACACACACACCACACACACACACACACACAGGACACACACAACGACACACACACACACACACACACACACACACACACACACACACACACACACAGAAGACACACAAAGACACACACACACATACACACATACACACATACCGTACACATTCATGTTGGGACTCGCGATCGTGTGATACCCTGGTCGTGCAACTAAAAATTAGAATAAAAAGGTTCCCCTTCATTCAGAGAATTAAGTGAGAATGCTTATATTTGCATATAGACCCATTTATTCGTATATTGTGTAATATATATATATATATATAACATATTAAGGTTGAAGTGGAAGGACGTATAAAGTAAATAATAAATTGAGTAAGGTTCACTTCCGAGAATAATCTACACGGTAGACATTTCAGGTTGTATTTCACAAGCGCTTTCTTATTTATTTCTTCAGGTGAATGATTTAACCTGTTATGTTCATGCGGTTTAATATACCATACACACAGACAAAGTATTTATTTTACTGTGTATTAGTCTTTAAATCTCAGTCAAGGGTGATAGTCAAGTTCTTCAATTAAAGACGGTTACATAAAGAGATTAAAGGCGGGAGGTAAGTGAATTAGGCGGAAGGGTATAAAAGGGTGTACAATAATAGTTCGCGTAGGTTGGTGTGGGGGATTAGACAGAGGATGATACGAAACGGGAGGAGGATAATAAGTCCTTACTTTCTATAGGTTATGTTAAACAGCTATAATTACAAGTTCGGTCACGGACGGGACGGTGAATAGCTGAATCGTGTAATGGGGTATTATGAACTCGTCGACTAACCAGACTGAATAAAGTAAGTAACATAATTAAGCAGGACCTATTATATATAGCGATGTTGTTACTGAGTATTATTTACACATATAGATTTGAGTAAAGATGTTTCATACTTACTGTAAGTAAACATACAGTGAAAAAAAAAAATAAAAGAAAAAACAGACATCAAATTACACTTATACCCGACGTTGAATATTAATTATGTATAATACATATTACACAAATTACACAACAATCCGTTTACAAGAAACAGAAACTGCTAATAAAATAATTGTTTTAGATACCTTCAAGAGGTTTTAAACTTCTTGATAAAAAACTCCTGCCTTGAGACAACGTTTACTTTGTATCACATTCATTTATAAAAGGAGTAATTTTTTGAAACAAGGTCTAAATGACCAGCACATTATATCTAGATGTTCACTCATCTTTATTTGTCCTATATTCTTTCTGCCTTATTCGTTTGGCGCATGAACTCTCACAGGCCCTGTTGGCGAGACAGAACATCTCCAGTTCGCCATATATTGTTGTTTGCATCTTTGGCACGGTTATACAATAAATTAGATTTTTTTTGAATGTAAACGGAAATCTAAATTAAAAATTCAATGTTCATTTACTCCGAGATTAAATGTATCTGTTAACAAGTTCAAAATAATAGAAGTATTTGCATCGTTTTATCGTTGACTTTGTATGACCCCACCTTAGTCATTTCATAGTTTTTGCGAGAATGCGGCTTTCGCTCAATATTTGTTTTAGATTTGGACTGTTGCCCGTTTACTTGAGATAACTTTCACATCTTTAAACATAGTTTTCAGAGTTTATCATCTTATAGTGACAGAGAATCGGATATAATTTGAAAAGGTTATGGGGTTGTTTGGGTTAAAATGTAGTGGACAATGG
Source organism: Eucidaris tribuloides (assembly GCA_001188425.1). Classification (NCBI taxonomy): domain Eukaryota; kingdom Metazoa; phylum Echinodermata; class Echinoidea; order Cidaroida; family Cidaridae; genus Eucidaris; species Eucidaris tribuloides. The sequence continues at coordinate 10,896 of JZLH01S0392284.1, read as the reverse complement.
AACTCATTTCCTGTCCATCTCTCTCGCTCTTTTTTGACATTAATTCATTCTTGGTGAGTGCATTGCCTAGTTTATAGCCAGTTTCAATTTACTTTCTTTAGGGTAACGTCCTGCCAAAAGCGAATATTTTCAATTCTTCCAGAGTTCTTTTTGGTTTCTTCATCAGATACAATAGCTGGCATATTCTTCGAGCTAGATTATACTGTACATTATTTATTACATTGTTGGGGTGACATGACTGAAAATGTGTATTTGGGTGTCTGTTAATTTGTAGAATATGTCTGTTTTTTAACAACATTTCTTTTTTATATGACTGTAAATGCTTAAGAAACTAATTGAACTACAATCCACGTTCCTTAAACACCAAATTGCGGGTGTAAGTTATCAGGATATCATGTAAGTCATGATACTCCAAATTTCAGTTTTCGCAAACAATGAACAATCATCGTAAGTATCTCAGCACATTCTTTCAAAAATAACTTCTACATTAACATTCAAAATGTGTTATGAATACGTTGCATAAAGTGTTCCTCTAAATATCCATGAAGAGCGGGGCGTAAGTTGGAGCCATTTTGGTTCCATTGCAGTACCGCACCCGTTTTTGACTGTAATAATGTGTCATCAAAATGAAAGGTGTGTTATTGTTCATGTATAAAGTTTACTTGCATCTTATTATGAAATCTGGTGAAAACACGTGAATTAATTTCATTCGGATATTTGTTGTTCATCCAGTATTTTATACCCTTTAAACCTCACTGTGGGTAATGTTGTATATAGACTATTAACATCATATGTACAAAACATCGAGTCATAAGGTAATTCTTCAGGTAAGTCGTTGTTAAAAATCCAAATCATCTCTAAACAAACTTTGTTACTTTACTGGTTAGGTTTTCAACAGTATGTCAATAAAATTACTAACGATGTGTTGGACATACTGTCCGCAGCACTATTGGACGCATCTTTAATATATAGTATATATATGGTTGTATGTATTTTAGGATGGAATAAAATATTGCAGTCTCTATGAAGTCTAGAAAGCGCTAATACCAGCCATTCCTTTTTTGGTTGTTGCGAAGAATACCTTATACATAATTATCAAAATATATAAAGCATTGAGAATGTGTTTTGGGGTTTTTTTTTTTCTCTTTGAAAATAAAAAGCGGGTGAAATTGTTTGCTCTTGAAGGAATGACTGTCAAAATAGTGAATTAAGAATGAATATGTGTATTTTTCACCCATTTAATTCTTGCGGTCTCTCCAAAATAAGTGAAAATTGCTCAAGTTTACTCAAAATTCACTCTAAAATCACTCATTTTAGCCATTCACGCCTTAAAGAGGGAACAATTTCACTCAGTTTTTTAAGAGAGTACTTTTCGTCCCCAATGTCACAATTTGATATTTACACTGCATGGCATTTCCAATTTTATTTTTTCAATTTCTATTTAATGCAATAAATTAGATGTGAATGAATGTGATCTTGGCACTGACAACTGTTATGGCACTTCAACGTGTATCAACACTGTCGGGAGTTATGCATGTCGATGTCCTCCGGGATACACTGGGAGGTATTGTGACGTCGGTAAGTTTTTATTATGCCATATAGCAGTCTTGTTCTATATCGGTTGTAACTGTTTTATGATTTTGAAAAAAAGTTACGAATGCAATAAAATAAGTTCAGAATATAATAGAACCAAGAAGTCACATCTTTGACAAATACCGGTTACTGAACAGAAATAAATGAGAGTAGTACTTTACTCCATAATTAACTGATTTTAATACCGATGACAGAAATAACGCGGCTATAATAATTGTTTAAGTTAGGCAGACAAGTTTGCGCCTTCCTACATATAACACTACACAAAAAATAAGTTCCCCCTTTTTCAAATTACCATAACTTTTTATCGAAAGAAATTTGAGCAGAACAATTTTATTGGGGTGTTTTTACACTAATTGACTAACTTCTGTATAGAAATATGAATGATTCGTCAGGTCATGCATGAGTGAGCACGCATAAAAGGCAAAATTGTCACTTTTCAAAAGTCACAGGAGTCATTTATTATGCCAAAATAACAGTAAAAATTGTTTTTTTTGTTGTTTTTTTGTTTTTTTGTGTGTGTGTGTGTGCTCACTCAACCATGACATGGTTCCAACCTCTACGTTCGTAAAATATGTCCTGATACATTTTGCTGAAAAATATCTAATTTGAATTTTTTCAATTCACTTAATTGATTTTACAGTTTCAAAATTTAGGAAGGATGAACATTTTTTAAATTGAGCACACTGAACCGTCAAATATGTGGGAAGTGTCTGGGGAGGTGTAAGGGCGTCAAACAAAAGATGATTAACATAACTAGCGCTAAATCATTCACCAGAAACAGAATTTGTCAAAATCCTGTATCAAAAATCTCCTAAAATGACCCTTGTGAATTTTGAAAAGTAACATTTGTACCTTTAATATGTGCGAGTCGAACAAAACACCGAGATTACGTATAACTGGTGAAGGGGGAATATTAGTATTACAAATATCAAGGGAAATGTCACTGATGTATATAAGATTATGTTTGGAACCTGCAATAAAAAAATTCGGGTTTTTCTTCATTAAGTTTCAATTTGTTAGTGTTCATCCAGACTTTTATTTCGTGAATACAAGAACTCAGTTTGAATAAAGCGGGGACAGTGTCTCCGGGTACCTTACGATTGAATTCTGTATATCACCCTTCTAGACAAACATGGAAATTAAATCAGAGATCAAGATCACATACTTCATCGAATTGAAGAATTCTACGAAGACCTCTATCATAGTGACAGGAAGTAGAAACATTACATCAAACATCTAGCTCAGAAGAGTTACCAATTGTTACAAGCTGGGAAGTATACCACGCAGTTCAGAGCATGAAGAGAGGAAAAGCACCAATCCCAGATGATATTTTCATAGACCATTGTGGAAGGGGGGATATTATAGCCGGAGAACTTGCCAAGCTGTTCACAACTTGCTTAAGACAGAAAAAAGTACCAACACAATGGAAAGAGGCTAACATGATCATCCTGTTCAAAAAAGGAGACAAACGTGACCTAAAAAACTATTGACCGATCAGTTTGGCCTCAAATGTGTACAAGCTTTTTACAAGAATCCTAACAAACAGACTGGAAAACATCTTAGACAGTAACCAACCAAGGAAACAAGCAGGTTTTAGAAGAGGATATTCTACCATGGACCACATATATACCATCAATCAAAAGAAACATTTTAGAATACAATTTGTCCCCTTGCATGGCCTTCATCGATTATGAAAAGGCATTTAATTCCGTTGAAACACAGTCTATACTTGATGCTCTGAAACAACAAGGGGTTGGCAGAACATACGTCGATCTATTGAAAGACATATATACAAACTGCAAAACATCAGTAATGCTTCACAAAGACAAGGCGATACCATTTCACCCAAGTTGTTTACTGCATGTCTGGAAAGCATATTCCGAACACTTCAACGGGAAAAAAAGGGTGTCAACATCAATGGGGAGCAGCTAAACCATCTTTGATTTGTAGATGATATTGTTTTTATTATAGAGAATTTAAATGAATTAGAGACTATGCTGGGAGAGCTTGATGAAGCTAGCAGGAAATGCGGCCTCAAAATGAATATGCAGAAGACTAAACAATGACTAGTTCTAAGGTACCACAACAGAAGGTCACGGACAATGGGTACTACGTAAAGGAAGTGGAAGAATGCATTTACTTAGGATAGCGATTCAGCTTGAAAGAAAAGGGTCACAAGTTAAGTAACATCATGAAGGGATATAATACCAACATGTTTGAAAAGAAAGGTCTTCAACCAATGCATTTTACCAACCATGACCTGTGGGGCAGAAACTTGGACCCTTGCTGTAAAGATGGAGAAAAGGCTGAGGTGGCACAACACAACATGGAACGTAATATTACGTACAAGGATAGGAAGACCAACAAGTGGGTACAAGAACAAACAAAAACTCAGGACATCTTAGAAACAGCTCAGGATAAAAAATGGAAGTGGGCAGGTCACATAAGCAGAAGAACAGACAACAGATGGTCATCAACAGTAACAACCTGGAGACCTATGACAGGGAACAGAAACAGAGGCAGACAAAGCAAAAGATGCAGGGATGAGCCGGACAGTTACTGGGGAACAGCAAATTGGTTCTACCAGGGAGTTGTTAGATACTCCCTGGTTCTACAAAGTTAGAGATAGAGAACTGTGGCGCAAACATGCTGAGGCCTTCGTCCAGCAGTGGACAGAAAACGGCTGATGATATTATTTTAGTAAATTGATTTGTATTATGTTTTGGGGATTTTCCTGCTCATTTTCTTTTTTAACTTCTCATTAACCAATCAGAATGTAACGATGGACGCTATGGGTTAAATTGTGCAGAATATTGCGCATGCGTGGATGGTGCTTCCTGTCATTACGTCACCGGGCGATGTTCCTGCAACAAGTCTTTTACTAGTGCAACATGTGACAAAAGTAAGTACCTACGTTTGAGCCTTCTTATAAAAAAAGGTGTTACTGTTACAAGATAAATTTCTTGACAGAATTTATACGATGAAAAACAGGAATTTCATTTTGCTTTTTTTTCTAATTTACCGCAGAAAAATCCGTGTCAAATTTTCCATGGTCATTTTTTTTCAGACTGAACAGGTCAGCCGGACCGATTTGTGTTGATTTACCCTGGTGCTGATTATTTTTACCAGAATTGTTTGTAAAAAGTGATGGAACGGCGAGGGGAATCACCACATTCCTAGTAAATCTTATACAATTTTACCAATAAACAGGGAAAATTTGACACGAAGTTTTCTCAGTGCACTTTGGTACCAAGTAGTTCGGCTCCCACATTATTTTACCCATGACATGCAGCATTACCGCACCTTACAAAAGCACCAAGCACAAATTCCTGATGCGGGTACATAATATGTGCCGCCAAAATTGATTGTGTTTTCATCAATCTTCCCCAGGTTGTCGGCGATTCGGTATATCAATGCATAGGCGTTCCGAGGAGGGGAGGTCGTGTTTAAGCATTCCCCTTTTGGAAAAAAGGTGTGTTTAACACCCACCTTTTCACACCCTCTCTTTTCCTGTAAACAACCCCATTTGTCCGTGGAACTGGTTCTCGTTGCTCGTGATTTGGCCTTGAAATAGGTTCATGTCTGACCTAACCTTTTTTTTTTGCTGTTTAAACTTGAGAAATTTCTCCAGTCGGCCTTTTAAAATTATTTTTTATTTGAGTTTTGGGCTTTTCACTTTGATGGTTGGCCGTGCACGGGCATGATTTGGCTTCAGATGAATACCCCCTTTTGCAAAATCATGGATACGTTTATGTATCAATGAGTCGCATACTATTGTGCTGATTTTTCTCCGATATTTGTTAATTCAGCGAGTTGGATTTTTCCCGCTTTTCGGCTGTTTTCGGCACTTTAATATAGGGACTGGTCGCGAATTTCTGCAAAGGCACGAAACTTCTTCTTCGTCTTCTTCTTCTTCTTCTTCTTCTTCTTCTTCTTCTTCTTCTCCTTCTTCTTCTTTGTTTTTTGCTTTTGTCCCTTGCATTTAACCTTTTTTGGGTAGGGGATGGCCACCTACCCCGTCCGGATTCAATCCAGATTAGAAGGGAGGGGAACATTACTTTTGTTTGGGTATGGGTATACCGCCGCTTCCCCACCACAAACTTTCCAGTAAGATTCTTGTCTATATGACATGTTATACCTTACTATTATATGGTCCTTATGCACAGGACGACGTTAAACGTAGCATCTCAATTGTGTTCTATCCATTTGCCTCACCAGGAAATTTGACAGCTCGGTTATCAATAAGTAATGAGCCAATCAACGTCGGTGATACGGTAACGTTAACATGTCATGTAAATCTCCCTGGCGAAGAACTCCTTTCGGTTCTGTGGTTCGGAGAAATCAAAGATGGTACCATCTTCCTCTTACCTGACGAATCACAGGACAAATACATTGAAAGGAACAACCAATCAGCGGGTTTGTACAACTTGAATATCTTTAACGTCAGTCGATTCGATTCAATCGATTACAGATGTCAGGTGTCAACCAACCTTTCTCCGGTCGCTAATCATTCCATCGATGCGAGGATGACTCTCCGAGTTTTCGGTAAGATTGTTGAAACTACTGAGAAAAAAATATACAGCCAAGCTTGTTTAACCCGTGACAAATTGATTAGTTGTCATGCAGAAGTGTGAATTCTCATTGACTGAATGGGTAAAATCCCCTGTAGGCCTAATTCTTAAAAAAATTCATCCAAGATGTTAGATTCGAACATTTCATTGGCGAGGGGAAACTTCACTGCTAGAAGTTGGGCTTCAGCCGTCGGTTGTTCGGATAATTCAGAAATTATGACTTTCTTGGATAGTATTTGTACACTTTAAACACTCTTATATAAGAATATAATACCCATGATTTCGAACTTTCGAGCGATTTTCATACACTTTACTGGAGGCTTATACCCTCCCTTACAATACACTATAACGCATGCATTTTGAGTTGAATTGTCTTTCTATAATGATGTATCAGTAAAGTTATTGGAAAATAATTTGACAAGAAGTCAAGTGTTGAAGAATGTTGTATGGAGGATCTGACAGGTGCTAATGACAGGGCTCTCCATTGTGCGAGACCCTGACCAAATATCTGAAAAATGCAGTGGATGACGGACACGAAAGAAGAAGACTGTAATATACAGCTTAAGCCCCTTAAAGGCAGGTAGGCCTACATGTTTCAGCTGGCTATTTGCTACTACGTCATTTTGCCCGGGTCATTCGTCGCGAGTCAATGTTGATATAATTATGTGCAAGCACGTTACCAAATTATCGATTATTGGGTCCAATTAACTCCAGCTTGAAACTCTGTGTCAGAATAATTTCTGAGCTGAATTTTAACGGTAAATTTCTCAAGTACTCATCTGTCTTGCCTCTCTATAATTAGTGCCAGGACGTGTGGTGTTTGACGGATACTCGGACAAAGTTCTACTCGGTAACGTGGCGACGTTGAACTGCACCGTGTTGTATACTCACCCCATTACCGTTGAATGGGAGAGACATGGCATCAGACTGAACTCCTCGACTTCTGCGCTATCTCGAATTTACGTCCAAAACGAAGAAATCCTGTCAGACACCAGGGGATCTTACTCTGCTCACATCCTTACAATTGCTGAGGCAGTTAGGAGTGATAATGGCTCCTACAGTTGCGTCGTGTCGAATGAGACAAATCACATCTCGGATAATGAAACGTACTTCGTAATTGTACAAGGTGAGATCATATAGTCTGCAAGTTCTGTTTCCGACTTCATGATGTTTTTGAAACATGACCTTTCCTTATGATGAATCTCATGTAAGTGTTCGGAAAAGGGGGTTGGAAACTTTCAGCGGTCCTGAACTAAATTTGCATTAGTGCTGCGGTTGCCAGCCACCTCGGCAGGATTTGTTGACAAAATTGCTAAAAAAATTTGTCAAATATATTGTAAAAGTGTACAATTCGTATATGTTTCGAGTAATCGCTTTGAGTGAATAATGTTCAAACTTGTTATACTCCTATAGTTATTGTTACAAATTAGTTCAGTGACCGCTTGTTAATTCCTATCCCAATTTGATCCCTTTAGAAATTCCCGAGTTGCAACATCCAGCAATCATAGGTACTGGATCAGATCATATCACCGTGAAGTGGAATCTGACGTATGACGGAAATTCTGCAGTGACACAATGCGCCTTTGACGTAGTAACACCACTCAATACTAGCAGGATAGTCTATAATTTGGACCAACTGAACAACTACCAGAATGTCACTCTTGCAGGCCTAAGGCCGTACACGTATCATAATATGAGTATAAGCTGCCGTAATGAGGTTGGATGGAGCTATCCCACGCTACTTGATGAATTCCAAACAAAACAGAGCTGTAAGTCATAGTAGAGTATACAACTACTACTATTTCTACTAATTATATGATCTTAGGTGACTTGCTCCTAATGTTGCCCCTATACTCACTATTACTACGACTCCTTCTACTCTACTACTAACACTGCTGCTGTTGTTGTTGTTGCTACTTACTTGAAACCAGAGACATATATACGACGAGATTAGAACCAAAGGCCAATTTCCTCTTGTGCGGTGAACAAGATTTGCCATGGCATTGAAATGCAAATTATGTTTGCCGATGCAGAGAACTTCAGGAAACAGCCATACAAGTGCTACTGCGCACGCTCAGACTTCCCTTCAACTGACCCCTAGGTCACTAGAACAGTTTCATAATAAAAGCAAATTGTATGCATACTATTCTAACGAAAGGTTACTCTTGGCAACCAGATACCAGACATAGCAAACACCTGTGCTTGCAAGGTACATTTTTATTATTGATTTTCCATAGCAACACATGAAAGAAATATCTCATCTACTTATCTATGCTGAGTCATCCTCTGTACGGTAGTATAAAAAAATATTCGAGCATTATCCATACATCAATACCTCTCCTCTTGTGACCATGTCATTCTTCTGTATTCTGTTGTCATCTCTTCCGTCGCTTTTGTTTCCTTCTTTCCCTTTTCTGGAACGAGGTTGCCATTCTGTTACCCTCTTTGTCCAATGATTATCTGTTATCCTGGCGATATGCCCTGACCGGCCTCCATTCAATCTAGTTAATTTTCTCAATGGTATCTTTGATTTGGGTTCATGCGTATGTCTGAGGTTTTACGTCTGTCTCGTATTCATGCATTTAGCGCCTGTCTTTCCATGGCTCTCTGAGTAACAAGACGCTGTTTTTTATAGTGTTATTTCTTTAGCCTTATAATAGACCCATTGTTTGGCACCATATGCCATAGTTTGTAGCACACATTGGTTTAATACCAGGATATAATATCCCGTCACTAGGCTGCAAAATAAAGTATTCATAAATTTGAATAAATTACCGAAGCGGCCTATTCTGCCCCCCCCCCCATGACAAAA